>JBBMOL010000005.1:16766-139096 GCA_037954665.1 Laguncularia racemosa | reverse complement strand
TATAACAATAAACCTTGATACTAACATTGACTGTTACTAACTCTCAATTCTATTCAGTTGGACTTTCTCAAACAAAATGCCTCTAAGAAGATTCATCAGATCAGGAGTAGGAAAGGGTGCTAGACATGGCAATCTTAATAAGGAGAACATTCAAGGTTAGCAACCATAAGGGGGATGAGGTCAAATGGTAGAAGAGACTGTCTAATTATTGTAGACTATGAACCATTTAGTGGGGCTATTGACACAACAACACCAAGCCCTTAATGTTCCACAGCATAGAAATGCCAATGAACTTATCAGCTTTAATAGGTTCATCAAAGTGTTAAAAGAATTTAACCCTAAGATGGATAACCCAATTGAAGTTGAGGATTGAGTACGAGAGATGGAAAAAACATTTGTTGTCTTTCAAATACTTGAAGACAGAAAGGTTAATTATGTTGTATTTATGGTAAAGGGAACTACAGTAAAATAGTGGGCATCAGTTCTTAGATTGATAAGGGAATGTATGAACTGAGTGGTATTTAGGGAACTGTTTTGTCAGAGGTACTTCTCTAGTAACTCTAGAGATAGAATAAAAAATGAATACTATAATTATGAGTAAGGAAACTGAATAGTGCAAGAGTATGAGGTAGAATCGAATCACCTAATTCAATTCCTGCTTAAGAATTTTTTTGTTAATGATAGATTTCGAGCTTGAAGATTTTTTAGAGGCTTGGAGTTAGACCTCCAACATGAGGTTGGGGCCTTCCAATTGAACACCTATGTTGAAGTAGTAGATAAAGCCAAATATCTAGAATAAAGCAAAAAGAAGGTTGAAGAACAAAGGAGTCGCAGAGTAGCAATAGCTTTGAGAAAGAGACCCACTTCTAATGGGATAGGGTAAGATAAAGGCAAGAGACCTCACATGTACTAGAATAGAACACAGAGTGTTGTAGCCCTTCCTCTACATATCAAACTAGTGCCTTTGGCACTTCTTATAGCAGGCTCCACTATCAAATGCACCAAGTGCTACATGCCTCATGAGTTAAGGGAATGTAGATGGCCATATGGTGCTTACTTCTCCTGTGGAAAGACAGGATACATCAGCAGAAACTACAATGAGAGGTTTGTCCCCCTAGTATTTTGCCATATATGTAAATAGAGGGACATAAGGCAGTTAATTGTCCTTAGGGGTAAGCAAGAAATCAAGTAGCCCCATCTCCATAGGTAGATAGACCTCTAATGAGGGGATAAATTGGTAAACCATAGGCAAGGGGCCTAGATAACAAGTTCTTACTAAAGTATTTGCAATCTAATAGCAACAACACCAAGACATCCTAGACATGGAGACCATTGTAGGTATGCTTTAAGTACACGCCTGTAATGCTTATGTATTATTTGACATCGGTGCATCTATATCTTGTGTGCCTGAAAATTTTGTGTATGAATGTATGTTGGATGTTGAGCATATAGATGATAGTCTATCTATTACTACTCCTTTGGGAGTTAGAGAGAAGATAAATAGAATATGCAGAAGAGTGGGAATAGAGATATAAAGTAAGGTGATGCCAGTAAATCTTTTAATATCGGAGATGGTGGAGTTTGATATCATACTGGGAGTCAATTGGTTATCAGAATACCATGCCACCATTAACTGTCATAACATGGTGGTATAGTTCAACATACCTGGAAAGATTGTTTTGAGTATAAGTTAAAAGCTCAAAGACTAACTGGATTATTCACTTATGAGATATGAGGAAGAATTTACTATATATAGTGATGCCTTAGTCCATAGATTAAGATGTGTGCTGATGCAAGGTGGACAATTCATATTATATGCATCCCACTAATTGAAGCCTCATAAGAAGAATTACCTAACTTATGACTTAGAGTTGGTGATAGTGGTACTAGCCTTAAAATTATGGAGGCACTACCCATATGGGGAAAAATGTAGGATTTTCACTTATCACAAGAGTTTGAAGTACAAATTCACATAGAAGGAGATAAACATAAGATATAAAAGATGGTTGGAGCTTATAAAAGACTATGACCTAAAAATCTAGTACCATCCAAGAAAAGCTAATGTGGTCGCAGATGCCTTTAGTAGAATGAAATAAGGTAATGTAGCCACTCTCATCATTTCACAAAGGGAGTTATTGAATGATATGCGTAAACTGGAGTTAGAAGTTTTATAAGAAGTGTGAGCAAAAATAGCCACTTTACGCATACAACCAACCCTAATAGACAAAATAAAGATGGGCTAGGTAAAGGATAAGGGTATACGAAAGATCAAGAATAAGATGGAATATGGCAAGGCTCTTGAATTTAACATGGACATAGAAGGGATCATGAGAGATGGAACCAGGTTATGTATGCTAGGGTGATACTAGGAGGATTGTTCCAAGGAGTGCAGATCCACTTGAAGTGCCAGTTAGACCATTGACACAAGATAAAGCCAAGTGTAACGCCCCAAAACCCAGGCTGTGGTACTAATTGCTATGTGTTCTTATCTCACAAGAACACGTTAAGACTCTGACTCAACTCTAATACACTTTAATGAAACATATATCTGATTGCACCTTCTAATATGAATAATGAGTATTGCTTTATGACCATGAGTAAAAATATACATGTTTAGCATAAAAAGCTTGGATACATGAATTTTAATCAACTAGAAAAACTTTCAAAAAAGAATCTTGCTATTGGTTTACCTAAAATTAGCATAAAGCATAATATTGAATGTACAACTTGTTTAAAAAACAAAATGGTTTCAGTTACACAAAAATAAAAATATGATTTCTACAAAAAGACCACTTGAATGTTACATCTTGATCCCTTTGGAACTATAAGAACTTTAAGTCTATGAGGAAATAAATTTGGACTTATGATCGGTGATGATTTTTCAAGATACACGTGAGTATTCTTTCTAAAACATAAGTCTGATACTTTTAATATGTTTAAAAGTTTTCTAAATAAATACAAAATGAGAAAGGATACTCCTTTGTTTCTTTAAGGACCAATCATGGCAAAGAGTTCAATAATGCTCTATTTGTAACATTTTGTGAAAAAACATGGAGTAAATCATAATTTTTCAACACCTCATACGCCTCAACAAAATAAAGTAGTTGAAATAAAAAATAGAACTATACAAGAAATGACATATTCTATGTTAAATGAAAGTAGAGTAACAAAATACTTTTGGGCAAAGGCTGTAGCAATTGCTTGCTATATAATGAATAGAGTGTATATTCAACTTAGTACTACGAAAACTTCATATGAACTATTTCGTGGTAGAAGACCATCTGTTTCATACTTTTATGTGTTTAGATGTACATGTTTTGTGAAAAGAATGCAAATGACTATGGAAAATTTGATGAAGGGTTAGATGAAGCGATCTTTTTAGGATATTCACAAAACAATAAAGCATATTGTGTTTTTAATAAAACTATAAAAGTAGTTGAAGAATCCATCTATGTATGATTTCTGATGAAGTAAAAGATGATTATGATGATGATGAATTATTCATACTAGTAAAGCAAGCTAAGAATAATAAATCCGATATAGATATAAAGGAAGAACCATATGATGAAATCTTAAAATTTGATAACTCAGAAACTAAAGCAGAAGGTAATTTAGAAGGTAATATAGAAGGTAGTTTAAAAGGTAATCCAAAACGTAATCCTAAAAGTTCAAAAATCTAGAAGTATAAATCATATCATCCCCCTAATTTAATTATTGGTAATGTAGATTCAGGAATAAAAACTAGATCTAAGTTGCAAAAACTTGAAAATTAGTTTTCTTTATTGTCTGAATTTAAGCCAAATAATATTGATGAAGTATTAAATTATAGTAATTGGATCAATGTAATGTAGGAAGAATTAAGTAAAATTCAGATGGTATTATAGTAGTGAGAAGTATATTCTTAACCTTATTATTTTACTCAATTAGCTTCAATTCGGCCTCTATGAACTCGGCATCATTAATTCTTATCACTTGCTTGTCTCCAATGTCGATCACTTGCCATGAAGCATAGTTGTTAGCCTTAATATAAGTGGACATGCGCACTTTCTAGTATAAATAATTTGTGCCATCAAAGCATGAACTATCTAAGAAGCAAAATTTAGTTGCTCTATCAATAGCAAAAGTTAAATATGTCTCAATTGGAAATTATTGTGCACAAATTCTTTAGATAAAATAGCAATTACAAGGTTATGGATTAATTTATAAAAATACTCCTATAAAATGTGATAATACTAGTGCTTTAAATTTGATAAAAAAACTTATGCATCATCAAGATCAAAACATATAGAAATTAAACATCATTTTATTAGGGATATGTTGCAAATGGAAATATTAATATTGAATTCATTTCTATAAAAATCAATATTAAGATATTTTTACAAAACCTTTAGAAAAAAATATATTCAAATTTTTGAGAAATGAAATTTTGTAATTCTTTTTAATGTATTTATTTTATTTTATTTTATATTTTTCTATACATAGGAATAACAGTAAATATATAAATACATTATTTCTAGAAAAAAAAAGTAAAATAACATATTTACATAGTTGTTGAAGTACTTTTCCCAATTCTTTCAAATTAGAAACTAATTCAGAGATTAACCCTTCTCTTTCACTAACTATAACTTGAAACCGATCAAACTCTAGACTTCATCACGATTGAACTTCGAAAAGAAACTCAAACACTGTTCAATTTCAAATTCCAAACCATAAAATGGTTTTAAGAAAATCCTCTAAAATATCATCTAAAGGTGTTAAGCCCAAGAAAAACAAAGAAACCACAACCATTAAGGATGGATCAACTGATTATAAGAAAATGGTATCTTTAGACGAGAGTAAATAGATAAGGAGAGAACTAAGGTCAAATAAATTGCATCACCTATTAAGGAGATGTCTTACAAGGAGGAAAGTTATAGTGAAGAAATAGCTAATGAAACTGAGTTCGTTGGAAATGGTTTTAGTAATGGCAACACAAAACTGGACTCTAATACTAAAACTAACTCTGAAGAATCTGAAGAAAAAGAACCAAAACCAGAAAAGAAGGAAAGAACAAAGAAGAGAAAATCCTCTTTTGAGTTAACATCCGACAACTCTCAACCAAAAAAAAAATAAAAGAACTTCAAACAAAGTACTTAAATGTTCTTTCATGGATTTCAAAATTTTTAAAGATAATGGATTTTAGTGGGATCATTAGTTGGATGGAATAGGAAGTAAAATTTTGTGTAATCGGACTGATGATGTAGATGGAGATTCAGTAAGAGAGTTTTATGATAAACTAGAAATGCTGAAAGATTTAGTTTTAAAATCAAGGATTTCAAGAAAATCTATTAAGATTACTAGGAAAAATCTCATTGAATGTTTTGATATAAAGGATGAAAAGGATGATGAAAAGCTAATCAATCGTACTAAAAATGAGATTTTTAAGGAAATCGATGATGGAGTAGGAAATTTTGTAGAAAAAGATATATTTTCTACAAAATATGAATTGTTGGTGAGACTTTAGCTTAAAGTTGTTACAAATTGCATACTTTTGAAGAATGGAAGTAAAACAGCAATTTCTAAAGAAGAGGTAGTAGTGATCCTTGCAATTAAAAGGACATTGAAAATTGATATGCCAAGTAGAATATTGAAGCACATGTGGAGGATAACAGGATACAAACCATATGGCAATCTTTTGATGAAAATGTTCAGTTTCAAGAAACTTAGTATATCTAAGAAGACTAAGTCACCAATTGGACTAAAAGGATTGGTGAAATAAATTTGAAACATGTGAACATTTTGGTGAAAGAAAAGTTTTTTATATTCAAAATATAGAGCATGGTATAGACATCCAAACTTTAATAAGGTTAAATTTGATTAAAAGAAGGTGAAGGCAATTTCTAAAGGGGGGGTTTCATTGAACTTAGAAAGTGATTTAGTGACTTCTGAACAATCTGAAAAGGAGATAAATAGACTACATAAGAGAGCAAGAAAGGAATTTATAAAGAAGAAGAAGAAGAAATATAATGTTAGAACTGGCGAGAAATTTGAAATCAATGAAGGCAAGGAGGTTCCTAAAGATGTTGAGTCAAAAAGTAACTCAGAAGGTATTCATAATAAACCACCTGGAGAATCTTCAAAATCGAACCTCTATGTTGACCTTATTGATCTAATAGAGAAAAGGTTTGCTTAAATAAAGAAGGACCTTAAAAAATTAGTACTAGATGCACTGAAAGGTTTTGAAAAACCTAATTCAAAACATTCTCAGACTTATCCTTCATTCGTTAGATCATCCTCGTCTAAACAGAGTCCTACTACTACACAAGCCAATGTGGAATAGGATCACAACTCTGCATCGACTTCTCCTATTACCTTAAATACTAAATCATCATCACAACAAGCCCAAACCTCCTCCCAAGAAAATCCAGATGAATCGGCACCAAATTTGCAGATCATTCTTTATCAGCCTCTAGATTTCAAGAAATTCCTATTTAAACAACCTAAAGATGCTCCTACTCTATGAAAGTCTAGAAGATTTAAAAGATGTGCTAGAAATTCTATTAAGAAAACAAAGAAAAATTAGTTGATATTTGTATTATTCAAAGTATCTTGTTATTTGTTTTATTGCTACATTTGCCTTCATGAAGAATCTACTATATATTCTACTGCCACATTCTTGTTATTAGTTAATGTTCTCATTTGTTATATTTATTTTCTTATTTTTCTGTTGATAAAAAAGGCAAAGAAATATGTAACAAAAATGTGTGTATGTGTGAAAAATGAATCTGAAACCATGATATCTATGAAAAAGAAATTTGAATACATAATATGTATAGAAAAGGAATCTGAAAAGTTTTAACTATTTTTATTCATAGAGAGTTTTGTTGTCATCAAAAAGGGAAAAAATGTTAAGTTTTCCTAATAATAGTTTTAATGATAACAAAAAGCTAAGAGATTACTAACTATGTTATTAAGTGTGTAAATAAATAATACACATGTAATTCTACCTCTTAGTAGAAATGTTTTAGTCTCAAGTTTTCAATCAAAAGGTAATTTAGAGACTAACTGGTAAAGTAAACTTGTTGTATGACTCTCAAGCTTTTAGTTAGAAGGTAACTCAAAGATTGACGCAGAAAGTAAACTTGTTGTATGACTCTCAAGTTTTCAATCAGAAGATAACTTAAAGACTAACTTAGAGAGTAAACCTGTTGCATTAATATAACTGTAAAAACAAATAGCAAGTTCTAAGATAAGTTTATATTTGAAGATTTAATCAACTTAAAGGCCCAGCTCTAAAGTTGAATGTATTTAGGTAATACATTTAAAATGTTCCCCATAGTTAGTTAATATATCCTAAGCATTTAAAATTGTTATAATTTAAAAAATTAAAATTGTAATTGGTCCTGACCTAACACAGCAGAGTATGTTCGATGAAGATTTATATTTTTCAAAATTCAAAATTGTGCTTAAGGAGTAGAAATTATTCAAAAAGGATAATAATTGAGATACATTTCTATTTTTAAGGGATATGAAGTCAATTGTTGAAATTATCCATACACTTTAGTAGCAACATGGAACAGGTTTTTGAATTTAAAGATGAGTTATGATCTTCGGCAAAATATCCGGAACAGATTCAACATCTAGCTTATCCTTTTATAGCCATTGTGTGATCAAATGAAAAATATCTTCAGCGTCAAAGAAAGAACAAAACACAAAAAAAATAACTTAGAATTCTTTGTGAAAATATTCTATTACATTTTCATTTTTGTATCAAACTTAGTGAGGATGTTATTTTCTTCATTTCTCATTGTTTTGATAATTATTGTGAGAGCTAGATTACAAATAGGTTGTGAGTTTAGGGATAGTCAAGTAAGAGCTTGAAGTCTAATAGAGTGAATTGTGATCACTATTTGTAAATCTTATTTTGTGATTAGGTATAGTGAAACATACCGGTATTGAATATTGGGACCTCAACTTAAAGCTGGAAGAGAGGACATACACTTGAGGTGGAACCTCTATAAATCATTGCATAAAGTATTCTTACTGTACTCTTTTATTTTCATGCATTTAAATATCTATTGTGATTGCAAAGATAATTCAAAGTCATAATTTACAAGCAACTAATTGGGGACATGATTTTTTTTTAAGTAAGTTTTTTTAAAAACCAAGTCACCACCCCTCTTGGTAACTTTTCGAGACCAACACAACCTATTAATTGTTTGCATGCTACTATTAACTACTTTGTACAAGAAACATATGTATTTATAGTTTTATCATGCTATGATCTTGTCCTTCTATCAAATAGATGTTTTCATGTTGTGCTTCTATCAAGTTGTAACAAATAAGCACATGGTCATGGCAAGTTTGATTGGGTCTAATATATCTATGTAATAGAATAAACGAATCAATTCATGAGGACTCATCACATAGGAGGTGGATAGGATATATCTAAATGGATAAATGTACTAATACCAAATTAGATCTTTCACCACTTTTAAATATCATGTGGTAAAGTAGCCTTAGTTAGGAGAGTCCTTAGGTCTATGTTTAAAAGGATACTAGCATCATGGCAAAAATATAGAGTATCACAAATAATAACATACAAAACCACACAAGTTAATATAACTTGAGGTTTCAATAAAGTTTTGAACTAGTTCATTACATATTTACCTAAATTTTGGAATTTAGACTTAGCTTATGCTTTATAATTTTTTTCGCACTCAATCATTGTCACATCCTAACACTTAGAAAGGCAATGATAGTTTTTTATGTATTTTACTAAAGTAAAACATGCTAAGACTTCCTAAATCAATTTTCTTATCTTGATCCAATTTTACTATGCAAAATTTTTCAATAACATTGTAAATATTGGATAAGAAGGTTAGATGTTTGTTCTTACCATATTTGAATTCTTGAAAACCTTTTATTGATCAAGTTCAAGTTTTATTTTGAAAACCTTATTTTTTTACAATCTAAAGTTTGTGACACAATTCAATAAACATAGTATTAAAGCCACTCAAAAGTAAAGTAGAAAGTCTAGTAATTTAGATAGAAAGTCTAATTGTCAAAAGTTAAAAGAGTCTTGGCATCCTCAGGATCTCACTTGTAAATCTAATCCTTGTCATCAAGTCCATAGCGATAATCATCACAAGCAAAGTCAATGTATAGATCATCACCTAAATGTGGTAAAAGTAATGGAATGAGTCATGAGGAACTTAGTACATACCAAGCTACTCGCATACATATCTATTTTTAATGTAACATCTAAGGTTCATTAAGGTTATTAATTTAAGAAAGGCAAACAACATACTTCCAATGTCATGAGTAGCTTATGACTCGTCAGCACAACAAGGAATAAGGGGTTCAAACTCCACCATAGCAAGCCATTTAAGGGTTAATAAGGGTGGCTAGTCCACCATATCTCCAAAACCAAAACCATAAGTGATCTCGTATGTCACTTGAAATCTACCTCCAATGATCATGATTTACATATAACATATTATACATAAGTTCCATGCCTTTGTATAATACTCACTATACCTTCATTTCAATCTTGCCATCCATATCGGCTGCATTTCCCTCTTATTGATTACTCGTCAAGCCCTCTGTAATGGCTTAAGCACCTTACTATCAAATCATCCTAGTATTTGTGACCACAACTGTAAACCCAGTCTATGGTGCCAATCATTGACCCGACATAACCAAGCACATGCAAGTACACGTGTTTAATTTGCCAACTTTATGTGTTAGTTAGGTTTGTTTTAGCTACAAGCACACACATCGCGCAATTCAGCTACCATTTGCCTACAGAGCCCACGATCACAAACTGAATTAAAACATCGAAGTCCCTAAGTAAAGACTTAAGTTTATTGTACAAGACTAATTATAAAAGCCCATCACTTAGTGAAGTTTTTTGGTTGTTTCAAGTTTGAGCTAAAAGGATAGTTAATTTAAGCTTAATTGAATTTTAAAATTAAAATTAATTAGGCCTAACTTCAATTTATTTATTTATTATTTTATAAATTATTTTTATTTAGTTAAAATTTATTTCTATTCACAACAAGTGGACTAGTTTAGTTCACATTGAATTAGTACATGTAAATCAATTGGTTCACATTAAACTCGCTATGTGGCAAGGGGATCCTAGTCTCTATTATTTTATTAATTTTCTACATTTATTATTATTATTATTATTATTATTATTATTATTATTATTATTCATAAACACCTCATCCCTTGATTAGCTTAGTTCATGAAAATTAAACCAACTTATAACGAGCTTTTGATTCAAATTTTAAATACTGATTATTATTTTATGATATTAGGATTTTGTTGATCATTTATGATTGTTAGACATTCAGTCTAATTAAATCAATCAAAATGTCAAATCTAATTGATAAGCATATTTTTTATGAATTTGGAGGATCAAAGTTGAGTTTTATAATGAACATGGTTGAAGGTTGAAATGAACATGATGAACATGGTTAAATGTCATTTGAATTTCAAAAACTCTTTTCAATACCAACACTTTCCATTTGGAAACACATAACCTTTAAAGATTAAAACACATATAAATTAAAAACACTTTGCATCCTTCAAATTCTTACTAAAAGCATCATTAAATGTTTATTTTCATATTCACCATATTCAACTCATTTTTCGAAAACTTTCTAAACATTTAAACTTAACCTTTGAGCTTATAAATATCATATTTTCATTGTAGTTCACCAACATATTAAGAATATTTCAAGAGTCAAACTTTAACATCGAATGAACATAATCAACATGCTAACAATACATTCATTAATAAAAATTCTTGTACCTTGAACATCATTAAGCTACATATACATAACCATAGCATTTGTGCCCATCTTCATATCTAAACCATTCTAAATCATCATACAATCTACCAAAAATTACCCAAACATGCTACAAAGAATCATATGAACTAAATAACACACTCAAGAGCTAAGTTTCCATGATGAGCATAACTCCTTACCCTAAATCATTTCCAATTCCACTTCGTCAATCAAAACCACTTTCTACTACACATTTGAACCTAAATAAAATCATTTAACACAAGAGTTAACAAATCAAACTCCAAATGCATACATAAGCTTGATGTCACATATATACCTCTACACACAATTTTTCATCAAATTTAACAATTTGATATCCAAATCCCAAGAATATATCATTTTGAATAAGAATAAATCAAATTAATATGCTCAAACACAAATCAAATACCAATAATACTCCTAAAGGTGGCATAAGTATCCATACCAAAACTAAAACCCGTTTAACTTCAATTCAATCCTAAATTTCATCTCTAAACATCAAATTCTCAATAATTATTCTATCAAAATCCTAAATTAAACTTGTGATTAAGAAGACATACCTCAAAAAGAGCTTTAACACCTTCTTGAACTCGAGTGATACATAAATGACAAGAGATCAAAACTCCACCAACTCTTCCATGCATATAACCACCAAAATACCCACTAAGAAGTTGATAAGCAAGCACAATATGTAGATGAAAGTTTATTATTATTATTATTATTGTTATTATTATTTAAACTACAAATGCAGATATAATTTAATATTTTTATGTATTTTAAAAAATATTATCTAATGATAGGATAGTGACTTCTAAAAACGAATTGAAAATATAAGTGAAAAAGATAAATCTTTAACATGAAGCATATTTTTACATAAAATGCAACATAAAAACTTAGCAATTTTGAATATTCTAATGTAATTGAAAATATAACTTCTTGATGATAATACAAAGTAAAAAAATTAGGAAATTTCACTATTTCAATGAATAAAAAGTTATTATTATTTAACTTTATATGCAAATCTTTACTTAATCAAAGCACTTCAAATAGTAAGTAATGATAATTAAAATCAATTGAGTAATGTATGATTTTGTTGGAAAGTTAAAATTTCATTCATCACTATAATTACTTATGCCTAGAAAGATTGAAATGATTTTATTTATTTATAATATAATATTGGTCCATGCATTTATCGCGGGAATATTAACTAAGTATGATAATGACAATAGATGGTTACATTTTTGTGGCAATTTGAAGAAATAAAAATGCAAGATTATCAAAATTTAAGATAATATAAGCTATTATAGTAGATAATAATGTTGAATATGGAAAGGCAAAAGTATAAATGCTAAAGTTCAAAAATCGGTTAGAACGAAAAGAATTATAAATTTAGTTATTTTCTAATTTGACATTACCGTATGGTAGACATCAAATATTAAATTACTCAAAATAAGAAAAAGCTCTCAAAACATATATGATAAGATAGGATAATATATCAATAATATGATGATGGTTACCAATACCACTAATATCATTTGTTTTTACTCAAAAGTTGTGTATCAGGTGTTATTAGGAGAATTACAAGAAAGATGATTAATGTTTGGGATCAAGTTCAAATAAAAAAATCAAATTTTCAAATAGTTAAAATAAAGAATCAATGTTATACTAAGTAGTTGAAATAAATGATCTTATTATGGTGTCATTACAGATAGTAATAGACCATCTATTTAAACCATTTAGCATGTTTACATAATAGTAATGGATTTTTCATTTGAACAACTTAGTATAACATTGATTATCTATTTTAACCACTTAAAAGTTTGATTATCTATTTAAACTACTTAACATAACCTTAATACTCTATTTTAACTATTTAAAATTTTGATTCTCTATTCGAACTTAACTCCAAACATTGATCCCCTTGCTTGTAATTTTCCTTTAAGTGTTACTATCTTGTAGTTGCAATACATTAATATACATATTTAAATATATAAGATGATAATTTATTATTAGTGTTCTAAATAACATTAATTTGGTTTAACGGTTACTTAAATAATTTTAATGACAAGATAGTAGCTTCTAAAAATGTATTAAAATGTAAAATTCAAAAATATTTTGAAAAAGATAAATCTTTAATATGAAGCATATTTTTTTCATAAAATATGAAATGAAAACTTAGTAATTGTGAATATTATAATATAATTGAAAATGATAATGTTGATTGAATTTATTATAAAATCTTACTATTCCATGAATAAAAAATTATTATTCTTTTACTTTATATGCAAGTCTTTCCTTAACTAAAGGACTAAAATAGTAAGTAATGATAAATTTAAAATGATGGAGTACTATATGATATTGTTGGAAAATCAATATGTAATTTAATGTTATAATTTTGGATCTATTTATTTCTTGAATGCTTGCACTAACTTTCAACTAATCCATTATTATAAATGGAAATGGTACAATAGTGATGTAGCTGTCATTTTATATTTAATGATATTAGCACTAAATTGCGACTAAGATACATTTACTTTCTAACTAAGAAAAAAATTGACTATTGTATTTATCCCAAATATATAAGTTATTAATAAAAATTTCTCCTTTAATTATGTTAAAATGCCATAAATATCTTTTGATTTCATATAGTAAACTTTTTTATCCATAATAAAATGTAATTGCCTTTTATTAATGACAACATATGCCTATTTGAAGTGATTTTTTAGGTATTAAAAGAAAAAATATGCAATTAATACCATTTATTAAGATGAGAATTAAATTTTGAGTTATATAATAACATTTTATAAATTGTCAATATCCTTTTTTTTAGATTTATTTATGTCCTAAAATTTTAAAATGAATGGACATTAATAGTTGTCAAATGGAATCAATCTCAAATGATGACATCAATTGATACTTACTAATCATCAAATTGAATTGTCATAATTAATATCTCCTATAAAACAATTATCATAAAATTGATATTATGACCAAAGTATAATGATTTTTTCCCATAAAAACATATTCTAATAAATGTGTATTTGTTTGCATTATCTTTCTTTCATTGAAAATATTATTATAGTCATAAAAATCATTAATACCAATATTAAGGTCATGAAAATCATTGATACTATAAATGTATTTAGAAATAAAAACATAGAAATGTAAAAAATACATGATAACGATGTTAATGTATTAATAGCTGATCAACTTATGATAACAATTAGAATAATAACAATAACTTCAAAGAGATTAATATTAAAAAGTAAAAGATAAATTTAGCAATTTCGAATATTATAATTGAGTAATAGTAGTAGTAGTAGTAATTCGAAATTGAATAACCAATAAAAGATACATAATTAAATGATAACTAGCTAACTAAGAAAAAGTAATAGAAAAATTTTTAATATTGAAAAAATAAAAATGACAAAATTAAAAATAGAATTATTTTATAGATTAAATACTATATATTATAATTAGCATTTTTACAATGCATACTCCTCAATAGTTAAAGATATCAATTTCTTTTTCCATATTTGCATTTGGCACATTTTTTTTCATTAATATATCTTCATTTCCATATATTTTTTTACTAATATGTAATTAATATCAATAAAGTAATTAATATAAATTATTGTATCTCTTTAATTCAATAAAAACTCTTTATTTCAAATAAGTTTTGACGTTTATATTTTATTTATGTCCCCTAATTTTCTGTAATGTATGGTAACTTAGCTATAAATTATCAGATTCCTTGAACTTTACCACCAATTGATATTGCTAATTATCACTGTCAAACTAAACTAACCTTAAATTATGTCATTAATTGACATTGACAATTATCAAATTGAATTATCATAGTTTACATGTTCTTTAAGACAAAATGGCTAATAAAAGATACAAATTAAGAGAAAATAATTTTTATCGTTGAAAAGATTAAAATGACAAAATGAAATACATAGACATTTTATGAATTAAATACAATATGCTATAATCAACATTTTAACAATATTGTTTGTAACATGGTTGAAGATATTTGATTCTTTTATATTCATTAATTACATTTTTCAGTTAATACATTGAAATTTCCATAACGTAATTACAATAAATTTCAATATCTTTTATTTTAATAAGAACTTTTAGTCAATTCAAATGTATATAGATGAATAAAACAAATTTAATTTGAAGTCAAAATTATACACAAATTTTGGTAGAATATTGCATTGATAAACAAATTTCAATGCCTAAAAGCCAAATAGAATATATTTAAAAAAAGAATTACAAAATTACATCAATAATCTTCTATATCGACTTCTTTCCCTTTACAATTTCCATCACCCGATTTATCTCTCTATTTCATCTTCACACTTCATAAATCACACACATGATAAGTACACATAAAATGTAAAAGGCTACTCAATGCACAAATGCTGGTTCAAAACATTACATATAATTTGAGTGACAATTTGATTTTTTTTAAAAAATCTAGTGAAATGAATTAGAAAACTAAATCGATAAATTTCTACATTAGCCTCTTTATCTTTGTAGTTTCCTTTACTTAATTTGCCTCTATATTTTATTTTCATACTTCATAAATCAATTTACTCAACATCACCTACATGACAAATACAAATATAAAAGTTAAAAGCGTGTACATGTGCATAATAAGAACAATAACATCATGTCTGCATATAACATTACATTCATTAAAGAATTATAGTGTCAATTTATTTTAGCTTCTCTATCTTTATAGTTTCATTTTATCTCAATTTATCTCCATATTTCATCTCTACATTACATAAATCCTATTTTATATTCACCTATATGACGACATGAATGAAAAAAAAAATTAGAATTTAACAATTAATAAAAAAAATATACAAAGGAATAATAATTAAAAATACATACAAAACAATTTCATAAATATATATAAAAAAAAGAAGCTAATAGAGGCAAGTTGGATAGTGCAATAAAAGGATTATGGCAATTACATATGAGCATGCAAAAATGAAAATTGTATTTATATATAAGAGTAAAACTAAGAGTGGTACATATTGGATAGGGTGTGAGGCATTACTTATACCCTACTTTGTAAGGTATAAGTTCTTAATTTTTTTAATCGAAACCTACCTTATAACACTTTGGAACTATCTTATACTCTATATCTTATAAAACCTATAAGATACAAAATACCTTATAGAGCTTGTAAATTTATCTTTATTCCTATAAATTTAAAGTTTGTGCAATGTTAAAAAAGTAATCTATATGTAAATTATAAATTCTTAATATGAAAAATTTATGAAACTTGTAACAAAATATGTAAAATTAAAAGAAAAGTAATTTTTCAACCTTAATTATTTTAAATTTTATAATCATACTACTTAATAAATAGAAAAGAATAAAGCAAAAGAATAGAAAACTAAAGTTAGAGAGAAAAATAGAAAGGAATAAGAAAAAGAAAAATGTGTAACATTAAGTTTAACCATTTAAGGTTATTAACTTATACATTTAGGCTCTCTTTTTTTTTTCACTAAAACATTTATTACCAAAAAAATATAATATTTTCATTTTCAATTCATTTATTAATATTACTTAATAAAATTTTATAAGGTACCTTAAAACTTATACTCTATATACTTATAATACATGTTTTAGGGTGGATATAGGGTAGAAAGATCTTATACCCATACCATACTTCATAAGAGTAAGTTTTATAAAATCTATATCCGAAATCTACCTTGTGACCTTTAATACCTACTGAGAACCTACCCGATCGAATAGGATACAAGTGGTTATCATATGCAATAGGGTTACTAACATACCCCTAATTAGTATTATCATAAAATGATGGAATACAAAAAAGAAAATAGTTTTTGAAACTATATATTATTATAATATGATTAGCATATTGACCTGTAAATCAAAAGATTCTCGATTGAAGAATTCCATTTCAAGCTCACGGGAGATTAATTTCTTACCTACTTTCACAAGATCCTTATGCTACTTGCTATAGAAAATAGTCTTCCACAGAGTCTTCTTATAAATCTTCAATTTCCTTCAAATGATATTGCTAAAATTAATAACCTCATCAAATAACTTGTAATTAATCTTCAATTGAGTTTAAATTGAATATAACTTACCAAATTAGTTGTAGAATCTTGATTAAGAGCCTCTAACTCTTTTAGAATTCTTTGAATTTGATTAGATTGAGCTTGAAAAAAAGGAGTATCTTCCTTTACCCCACCTAGCAAGGGTGTGAGGAAGGAAAGGGTTTAAGCAAGGTTTTTCTTATTCTAGACTTAATAATTTAATTGTATTAATTATAATATGATCAAATTCCCTCCTAACACTTCTTAAAAGTCTAAAGACTAACATATTGTTGCTCAAATAACTAGCAACCTAAATCTAAATTGGTTATTCATCCATTCTACCCTATAAAGTATCTTAATTAATATTTTACTAAACTACCTTCACTTAATTAAATATAAGGCTAAATTAGTAAATTACTTTTTTAGTGCTAAAACTAATTAATTGAATTTCTAATTACCAATCTACCATTGACATTTACTTAAATAATTTTACTCTTGATTTTGGGTTATATTAATAATTAATTTCCATAAATACTAATAGCTTTATTAATTGATGTCATTAGTAGGGATAATATTGTAGGTCTAATCTAAGCCCTTTATATCAAATCAAATGCGAAGAATAATTTATAACAATAAAGTGAACATTTAGTAGCACTTTTTTAAAAGGCATATGTACTGCATATGATTTTGTTATGGTGTTTTTCAAGATTGTTTCACTTGAAATGATAGGAATCAAAATCTGACAAGACCTATCATTAGGGCAAGAGCCAAAGGATTTTAAATCTTGGCGAAGAGGGCCCATTTTGAGCAAATTGATCCAGGAATTATTTGTTTACTAACCTTTTTTCTATTACTCATGTATTGTATATTCCAACAGGCACACTTATCAGGCTTTATAGGGCGATGGATGATAAAGGCATATTTTACTCATAATTCATTAAGCAATTTGCAAGTATTCATTATTGATTTTAAAGAAATCACAATGAAATGGTACTTAATCATGTTTATTTTTACATTTCAGATGTTGGAGGACTTTGAGTTCAAAGCTTAATCAATTTGGAGAGATTGCATACAAATTGAAGCATGAAAAGATTAAAGGATGGCAAAATGACATTCAAAGCTGCCGGCCTTTATGGCCGGCTTTCCATGCAACACCGCCGGTCTTTATGGCTGGCTTAAATGAAGGCTACCGGCTTTTAGCTAGTCTTGTTTTAATTGCATCTCCTCGCCTCCCCTTGCATATATATAGGTCCTAGGTCGATTTGTAGGGGATCTTTGGTCAATTTTTCTTGTTCTTAAAGTAGTTTTAACCTAGTTTTAAGGGAGAATTGTGGAGATTAAATCTTGGAGAAAACTTTGTGATCTTGGTGGAGATTATCATCCTTTGTGAAGGATTTGTGAGTTCCTTGCAATTAAGGTTTTATTTGTATTGTTGAATTGATGATTTCTGAACTTTATCTCTTATATGCAATTCAAGTATTTGATCCAATTATTGAATATGATTTCTTTTGCACGAATATCCTTGAATCATAATCATGTCTTTATCTCCACAAATTGCTAAGTCTTTTTCTTGGGAAATTGGATGAAACCCTAGAATTTTAAAAGGATAATTGTAGCCATGTTATATGATTAGGAATTATTAGGATTATTCATGATTGCAATTCCTTTGATTTCAATTATAATTGGTCTTTGATTATAATTGTTAGAAATCCTTTTGATACGGGAGTTGATTAAGATTTGTTAGGAATTCTTAATTAGACTGATTGTCAATACGGGAGTTGCGATAATTGGTTTAATTAGAGTTTATGGAGGGCGCAATGCAATGTTTCTTGTTAATTAATCACTAAGGGATTAGGGTTAATTAATTTAGGGCATTAGTTGTTTATAGCATCGGGAGGTGTATGAACATAATTTTGATTCCTTGGTTAATTAGAGACGCGGAAGCCGACTAATTGATTTAAGGTTAACTTCCCTAAAAAGGATTTTCTAAACTCACTTGAATAACCTTATAACCACTAGTTGATATAACATGGTAGTAGTTTGATTAACGAATTTAGGGTGAATTCTAATTTCCCCCGTTCATAATTGATAGATTCTTCATAAAATTCTCCTTGTTTGCTTTAAGTTAAATTTTTAGCTTAGACATTTCAAAACCCCTTTTTAATCACCTAGATATTGATAAGAATTGCCATAGGTCTAGTACTCTATTGGTTCCTCGAAGGATCAACAACCTTACTTTTCACCACTCTATTACTTGATACGACCAGTGCACTTGCTGCTATTGCACTTTTATTTTATATACATTCTAAGCATATCAAGTTTTTGGCGCCGTTGCCGGGGAACTAATAGATATTAGATTTCGTAGTTTTGTTGGTAGTCTAGGTGCAATTTTACGTTTTTCTTGGCTTTTGGTCTCTTTGCATGTGTTACATGCGCAGGAGTAGGAGTGTTGATCTCCCACCATTCGATATTGAGATTGAGCGTACTCTACGTCAGATTAGAAGAGACAACAAGCAGAGAGAACAAGTAGAAGAGATGGCGAATGAGGATAATCGCCAGATTCAGGGTGTTCAGCAAGCACTTAGAGATTTCTTTGTTCCTAGGATTCAGGAACCGCCCATTGTTAGGCCAGCTATACAAGCCAACAATTTTGAGCTTAAACCGGCACTCATTCAGATGGTGCAATCGAGTCAGTTTGGAGGGTATTCAAATGAGAGCCCTGATGATCATCTTGCTGGGTTCCTTCAATACACCAACACTGTCAAGTAGAATGGTGTCATTGATGATGCCATAAGACTACAACTTTTCCCTTTCTCATTGAGGGATAAAGCTAGAGCTTGGTTTTATTCATTGCCCTAGGGATCTGTCACTACCTGGGAAGACCTATCAACCAAGTTCTTGAGGAGATTCTTCCCACCAGCTAGGACTGCTAAACTAAGAAGTGACATCACTAACTTTACAAAGTTTAGTGGTGAATCACTTTATGAGGCATGGGAGAGATTCAAGGAAGCAACTAGAAAATGCCTACATCATGGTTTACCAGACAATCTCCTTATTGAGATCTTTTACTTGAGTCTGGATGAGACATTGAGGTCTCTTGTGGATGCTGCAGCTGGGGGTGCACTAATGGGAAAAACTTACTTAGAGGCCAGTACATTGATAGAAGAGATGGCCTCTAGTGCACACAATTGGCAAAATGAGAGAAGTGGTACAAGAGTGGCTTCAGTGAATGACAATGTTAGTATGGCTCAATTGACTGCTTAGATAGCTGCCCTCACCACTCAGGTAAGTAGACTCGCCTCTTCAAATTCTTTTAATGCTAATCCATCTTCTAGTTGTGAAATTTGCTCAGGACCTCACTCAGCTAGTGAGTGCATGGCTGGAAAGTCGTCAACTCCATCTAATGGAGAGCAGGTAAACTTTGTAGGCAACCTCCAGACAGGTACTTAAGGACCATATTCGAATACATACAATCCTGGGTGGCGCAATCATCCAAACTTCTCATGGAGGAATGAGAATCAAGCACTTAACCCGCCCCCTGGATTTCCCAAACAAGCCTCTACTTAGAATGCTTATTATTAATAGCAACCCACTCAGATGGAAGAGCTCATGAGGAGCTACATGCAAAAGACTGACACCCTCCTGTAAAACCAACAAGCTTCTATCAGAAACTTGGAGGGTCAGCTCGGTCAAATTGCACAGCAGCTAAGTACTAGACCCTCAGGGTCTTTGCCTAGCAAAACTGAGGAGAACACCCATCATGTCAACACCATCATGCTAAGGAGTGGTAAGGAGGTGAAGAAAGCTGAAAGGCAGGTAAAAATTCAAGAGAAAAATCTAGAGAAAGGTAAGTAGAAGGAGGAGGAACTCACATCCAAAGTACCAGTGTTGCAGCCTTATATTCCACTTATCCCCTTCCCAGGAAGACTCAGGCAGAGGGAGTTAGAAGCCCAGTTTGCCAGGTTTTGTGACATATTTAAGGGGCTTCAAATCAATATACCTCTCTTAGAGGCCTTGAAGCAAATTCCATCCTATGGCAAATTCATGAAAGAGCTACTCTCTAACAAAAGATCCATGGAGAGTGTTAAGAAAGTAATGCTTCTTGGCGAGAGTTCAGTTGTCATAGAGAAGAAATCTGTTCAGCTACCTAGAAAGCTGAAAGATCGGGGAAGTTTCAGTATCCCTTGCACCATTGGTAATATTGATTTTGAGAATGTTTTGATTAATTCTGGTGCAAGTATTAATTTAATGCCACTTTCAGTTTTTAGGAAGCTTGGAATAGAGCCACAAAAGTGCAAGAGGAGACCAATCACTGTGCAGCTAGTTGATAAGAGCTCAAGGTTTTCCAAGGGTACAGTGGAGGATGCCTTAGTTAAGGTCGATAAATTCATATTTCTAGTGGACTTTGTTATATTGGATGTGGAAGAAGATGAGGACATTCCACTCATTCTGGGTAGACCATTCCTAGCCACAAGTCAAGCTCTAATTGACGTAGGACAAGGTAAGCTCACCCCTAGAGCACTAGATGACCAAGTAACATTTGATATGTATGATCCTGTGTTTTTGTTTAATGAGAAAGCAATGTATTCTGACATATCTGCTGAGGGTGAAATTACTAACAAGGATGTAGAGGAAGATGTAGGGCAAACCACTCTTGAAGCTGTCTTGAATGAGATAGATGATTGGGGGGATGAGGATGAGCAAGAAAACAAAGGCTATGAGCAAGTACCCCAGACTAAAAATGTTGTTGCTTTCGAGAAGAAGGACCACTATGAGAAGCCACCAGTGCCAACACTAATGCCCATGTAGACACTTGAACCTAATGTCTTTTCTAATCAAATGTTTGATTATGAGTGTCAGAATTCAGGAAATCCATGGCCTCACATTAATCCAGCGCCTATGACAAGAGAATTGCAGTAGCAGATTCAAGGCTAGTTGGATGAACATAGGGAAATCCTGGGGTAGTCAAGGGTAGACATCCAGCAGGTAAGTTTGTTGATATCCACCTACAAAACATTGGTGGAAGCTGAAAAGAAGGGCACCATACCATGGAAGGAAGCTTGGAATCCTAATTTGAAGACGATGGTGTTGGAGGAGTTGTTTAAACTCCTTGATTTAAGCTGAGATGACAAACCCTGATTGTCAGGCTTATGACTATAAAACAAGCGCTCTATGGGGGGCAACCCATATTTACGTTTACTTTATTGTGTTTCATTGGTTTTCTTTTAATTGTTTTTAGGAAATGCAAGGTGAATGTTCACAAGGACCAATCTCTCCAAGTTCAACTTTGATGGGATTTAAATATGGCTTCTACATGTTATACCAGGGGAGTACCAGTTTCTTTTGTCTTATTTCCTTCCTATTTTGTTATTTGCATTGATGTGAGACAGTGTGGACACTGTCTATTCTTAAGTGTGGGGAATGGAATGTAGGTATTAAAGTTGAGATGAGTATTGCCTGTTTTGTGCTTTGATGATCATACTCTTCCATTATCTTGAATTGTATTTGTCCCCGAGTTATCTGACAATTTTTAGGCCAAATTTTTCAAAAATTTTGATGGAAATCTAGAGATTATACCCAAAAAAAAAAAAACAATAGCCTGTTGCATCTGTTTATGATTTATTAAAAATAATAACTCATTATTATGCCCTATTCACCACTGTTGTGATTCTTGTACTTAGTTAAAATTAATGAATAAAATCTTTAGAAATCAAATTTACCTAGTTTTTAGCCTTATAATTTAAAGTTTAAGAGTCTATTGAGTCCTCTTGTGAAAGATAAACAAGTCTACTTCGGGTCTCTTCTCTAGCTAGTATATCTTATTGAAAGTTACTTTGAAAGCTTTTCAACATCTAATGAAAGAGGTAAGGGAAACTCCTCACTTAGTGATCCCTTATAAAAAAGTCTTAATTCTGTATAGCATTCAAATGAAATAAGTTGCCTCACTCCAATGACTCAGGTAATTGAGTTAAGAGTATCCAAACTTGAATGTTAGAGTGAGGGAGAGTTCGATAGGGTCCCTTTAAAACCTGGTCACTTGGGTGATGAGCCCGGGATGTGCCGAATCAGTGATCTCACTATAGCGATAAGGGCGGAGAAGCAAAAGTTCAATACACGAACTTATTTTATAGTAAAAAAAAAAAGAGAGAGAGAGAGAGAGAGAAAAGAGTAGATTTTTAGTGAATGCTCATCAATAAGTTACATTGGACTTATAATAAAAAGGGAGAAAATCTAGGAAAGGAATTGATACCATATGCTTTCATTTTATGTTGACATGTTTAAAGAAGTGATGGGAAGGATCATATGCTTGCTAATTGCCAGTGAAGTTTAAATGGGTGTTTTTCCTTTAGGACTGAATATCTACTTTTGGAATAAGAATTCTTAGGTTAAACACTTGGATTAAAGTTTGTTTTCTCTAGATTAGTTGGTTAATTTTGAGTATAGTACTCTAATCACATATTCCCAGTTTGGTTTGAGTGGTGGGCATCACAAAGTAGTGAGTCAAAAGTAGAGATGACAGATGTTCAAGTTTGTATGATAATGAAAAATTTTGTACTTTTTAGGATGGGTTTCTTTCTGGTTTTATTTTGCTTGAGGATAAGCAAAAGTTTAAGTGTGAGGGAGTTGATAAAGGCATATTTTACTCATAATTCATTAAGCAATTTGCAAGTATTCATTATTGATTTTAAAGAAATCACAAGGAAATGGTACTTAATCATGTTTATTTTTACATTTCAGATGTTGGAGGACTTTGAGTTCAAAGCTTAATCAATTTGGAGAGATTGCATACAAATTGAAGCATGAAAAGATTGAAGGATGGCAAAATGACATTCAAAGCCGTCGGCCTTTATGGCCGGCTTTCCATGCAACACCATCGGCCTTTATGGCCGGCTTAAATGAAGGCTGCTGGCCTTTGGCTGGTCTTGTTTTAATTGCATCTCCTCTCCTCCCCTTGCATATATATAGGTCCTAGGTCGATTTGTAGGGGATCTTTGGTCAATTTTTCTTGTTCTTAAAGTAGTTTTAACCTAGTTTTAAAGGAGAATTGTAGAGATTAAATCTTGGAGAAAACTTTGTGATCTTTGTGGAGATTATCATCTTTTGTGAAGGATTTGTGAGTTCCTTGCAATCAAGGTTTTATTTGTATTGTTGAATTGGTGATTTCTGAACTTTATCTCTTATATGCAATTCAAGTGTTTGATCCAATTATTGAATATGATTTCTTTTGCACGAATCTCCTTGAATCATAATCATGTCTTTATCTCCATGAATTGCTAAGTCTTTTCCTTGGGAAATTAGATGAAACCCTAAAATGTTAAAAGGATAATTGTAGCCATGTTATATGATTAGGAATTATTAGGATTATTCATGATTACAATTCCTTTGATTTCAATTATAATTGTTAGAAATCCTTTTGATACGGGAGTTGATTAAGATTTGTTAGGAATTCTTAATTAGATTGATTTTCAATACGGGAGTTGCGATAATTGGTTTAATTAGAGTTTATGGAGGGTGCAATGCAATGTTTCTTGTTAATTAATCACTAAGGGATTAGGGTTAATTAATTTAGGGCATTAGTTGTTTGTAGCATCGGGAGGTGTATGAACATAATTTTGATTCCTTGGTTAATTGGAGACGCGGAAGCCGACTAATTGATTTAAGGTTAACTTCCCTAAAAAGGATTTTCTAAACTCACTTGAATAACCTTATAACCACTAGTTGATATAACATGGTAACAGTTTGATTGACGAATCTAGGGTGAATTCTAATTTCCCTCGTTCATAATTGATAGATTCTTCATAAAATTCTCCTTGTTTGCTTTAAGTTAAATTTTTAGCTTAGACATTTCAAAACCCATTTTTAATCACCTAGATATTGATAAGAATTGCTATAGGTCTAGTACTCTATTGGTTCCTCAAGGATTGATAACCTTACATTTCACCACTCTATTACTTGATATGACCAGTGCACTTGCTGCTATTGCGCTTTTATTTTATATACATTCTAAGCGTATCAATGGAAAAACTCACTAAGACTCAGTTTTTGGGTTATCCATGGATCGACCTGAACTAGTGATGAGTTGGGCCGATGAATCTTATTAAAGAACTAGCATGTTGAAGACTATTTTCACTTGTAATTTATTTATTTGAATTATTTATGTTGTAAGTTTTTTTTTTGACACTTTTATTTGGTTGTAATAGGTGCTTTTAGGACCGGCCACCCTAAAGTGGCATAGTTGTAATTTTGTAGACTTTTTAATCCTAAAGGGAGCAAGTATAAATACTTGCTTAAGTAGGGTTTTGAGGAGGCTTTTGAAATTTGTAGCAAAATACACTTTTCATGTGAGGGTTAAGGTTCATCCTAAATCCATTAGCTCTTATCAATTTCAATCCAAAAATTGGAATTGTGGCGAGTTGCAACAAAAGAGAATTGTGAGTAATATCAATTCCCTTTTTGTTGTGTTTCCTTTTCATAACTAGAGAGTCATATCTAGGGTTGATTAGGTTGATTCTTGATTTGATTTTGGTGTCAGTTGTGATCCAAAATCCTTTCTTGTATTTTTTTCCAATTGATTAGTTTTATCTCTTGATATTGCCTTTCAATTTACTTCATACTGTTTGCGTGGAATTCCTTAGAGTTAAGGAGGATTTTTACGGTTTTATGTATTCATGTTTTGATTGGGATTTTATTGGAAATTGAGTTGAATTCATGATTCATTTTATCAATATCATCCTTGTGGTTTTTAATCAACATTGTTCTTATTAATTGGATCACCTTGGAAGTTTAGGGTTCAAGCCATTTTTCTCCAATTTGAATCGATTTGATCTTGTCACTTAAGAGTTGTTTAATTGGTTCATTTGCATGTGCTTAAACCTCCTTTTAAGTACATCATCTTTTAGTTTCATAGCAATCACATTTGGATACTTAAGGTTGATCACGTTCTAGTTGAAGAATTGGTTACAAGTATTAAGGATTTGCGCCATTTGAATAATTAGTTTGATTGACATTGTTTGGTTGTTTTTCAAATTGGTTTTGCATGCGCCTAAACTCCCTTTTAGGCACATCATGAACTTTCTTAAAAGTTATTTTTAAAAAAAATGCTTTATTATGAAAAATATGATATAGGATAATGGAAGTGGAAAAATTATACAATATGAAAATTGAAGAGAAAATTTAATCTAAATGATGATTATACTAAGAATGTTAAGAAAATCAACAAGATTTTTTTCTTAATAAGAGGAAATGATAAATTGAAGGGATATATCCAGGAGTCTCACATCACTAGATTTAGATAATGACTCCATACCACTCTTGATTTTATAACTTCACACCATACAATAAATTTTGATGGTTACACATTATTAGTGATAAAGAATACATCACACTTCATTTGAGAAATATTTTTATTATTAAATATCAAGTTATTATGTCATAAAGTGAATACACACCTTACCTATTTATAGGTATAACAATACCTAATATCTAGAAAATTATAAATATAAAAAAGATTTATTATCTTAAAATAAAGATATTACTCAATTGCATCTTATAAAATAAGAAGCTAAATTTAATCAAATAAAAAGATAGCAAAAAAATCATATCTAACCTAAATAATATAAAATATAATAAAATCCATATAAAAATTATCTTACTATATCTACTTGTTCTTAATCTACATTATTCCCCTCTCTCTTAAAAAGATTTATCCTTGAATTTTTAAGATTTCCTTTGAATCCCCTTGATCAAATTGTAATATGCAAAAACTAATTTTGAATTCATGACACAACAACTTTTTATGTCCCCCATCAATTATTCATGACTTAAGAAAATTAATCTCTAACAAATTGGTATATCTCTTCTCTCTCCTTTTTTTTAGTCATAATTATCATATATTCCCTTGGATAATATTTTTTCAAGGAACAAAAAGAAAGGATTTTTTTTCTTAGTCCAAGAATGAATGCTAAATTTAGGTTTCAAAAAGAAACCTACAGGTAGACTTTAATACTAAATTTAGGTTTCAAAGAGAAAATTTAATTTAAACAATGATTATATTAAGAATGTTAAGAAAATCACTAAAAAATAAATTTTTTTAAAGGAAATGACAACTTGTAAGGGATACATTTAGCCGTTTTTTACTATTAGATTTAGATAATGACCTCATACTAGATTTGATTTGTTTGGCATTACACCACCTTTGATTTGGATGGCCTCATGCTACACAATAAAAATTTGATGGTCTCACACGTTCTTAATTTGTGTGGCTTAACACCATATGATGAATTTCGATGGTGTCACACCATTGATAAAAAAAAAAGTATCACATCTTACTGAGAAATAGTTTTATTATTAAATATTAAGTCATTTTTGTCATAAAGTGATTATATGCTTTGGTAATTTATAAGCATAATAAATATTTAATAATATAAAAAACTAAAAATATAAAAAAGATTTACTATCTTAAAAGAAAGATAATAAGCTAATTAGATCCTAAAAATAATAAACTAAATTTAATGAAATAAAAGATAGTAATAAAATCATATATAACTTAATGATACAAAATAAAATAAAATCCATGTAAAAATTATTTAATTATATTAACTTATTCTTGATCTGCATTAAAATTGTAATTTAAAGTTACCATTTTAGTTAGTAGGGATTAAAGGTAGGCACAATTTGATTTGGTTTTGTTTTTCCTCCAAATTAAACCAATCTATAAAAATGTGGTTTGGTTTTTTTTATAACTTCAAAGTAAATTGTATGGTTCGATTTGGGAATTATTTTAATCCATAAAATTTCATTTGGTTTAATTGGGTTTTTAGATTAAACCATATTTTATTATCTAAGAAAGTATATATATTTAATATGTAATTTCATATGAGAACAACTAAATTTATTTAATAATAGTATGTATTAATATCATATAAGAAATTGATAAAGTCAATATTTAAATAACTAAAAAATTTTGAATGTGTATTGATAGTAAATTTTATTCTTAAAGCTAATGTATAGAATAATTTTGACTTAACATATATATATATATATTTGTTAGGTTATGGTTTTAATAATTTAATATAATATAAATTAAAAATTCTTTTAAATATTTTGTTATAATAAAAGAATTTTTTTAGCGATATATAAAATATTATTATATTTTTTCAAAATAGTTTGATTTAATTTTGTGGTTTGATTTAGTTTATTTTTCCAAATTAATAATAAATTTTTGGTTTGGTTTAAATTGGAAAATTTTCAACCCTAGTTGTAAAAGAAAAAAAAGAAATATATTTTTAGTTTGGTTTAGTTTGATTTATTGATTATTTTTTTTAACTTATTAGTTTTTTTTTTTTGTTTCTTTTCCCAATTTTCGACATCATCTTAAGCTTAAATTATGGTGGGGAGTTAGAAAGGGACTAGAGGCAAAGCGGAGGACCCGAGCAGGAGGAAGCACTTTTGAATAGCGTTGGTGAGGTGGTTGACATAAACATAATGGAGAAACTCAAGTCCTTGGTCCCGGATGCGCTCAAGCTCATGGTGGCTCAGAGCACTGATGCAGACCTTCCTTCAACCTCCTCTTCTTTTCTCGTTTTCTTTCTTCCTATGCCACACTTTCAACTAGTACGTTTTCGTGTTTTCTGGTTCTTTGTTCTTAAAAAAAAGGGTAATGGAATAATTTGCTAGGATTGTTGTGTGTTTTGTTAGATTCTAAGAGACTTGGCTGATCCTGAGAGGGGTCTGTGTGTTAAGGATGAAGAGAAAGCACTCAAGCTGAAAAAGGAGGGGAATCAGTGCTATTTTCAAGGAGACTCCTCTAGTGCCTTGACCTACTACTCCCAGGTACTACATATAATCGATCCTCCATCTCTTTGTTGGACATAATACCTGACTTATTATTCGTATTGATGAATAAATAGGCACTCCGTGTAGCTCCAAGTGCCACCATCGATGGTGGCAAAGATCTGGTTTCTTTGTTATACGTGAATCGCGCTGCTGTGCTCCATGTGAGTGTGATTTTCCCTTTTGGACCAGCAAATTCTCAGAAATCCTTTTAGTAATCATATTTTATCACTTTTTCCCATGTTAGAGGATTGGCTTGCTAGCGGAGTGTCTGAGAGACTGTAACAGGGCCCTTCACATTTCACCAAGCTATGCTAAGGTAAATTATTTCGTATCAAGTGTCTCTTTAGTTAATGCTTTTGCATCTTGGAAATACAAGGGTAGTGCTTTAACATCGATTAAATCATTTTTCTATCATCCTAACTCATGAATCCAAACATTTATAAGAAAAATGGAATCCTCGTTCTGAATAGGATAGTGCTATGGAATATATGACCGTCCAACATCCATGGTCTTAGTTCATCCAAGTACCAGCTTCTAGCTGATTGAAGGAGAACCCTTTTCCATCATCCAAGTTTTATGAGGGGAACGGGACTTTGTCTTCTTTTGGTTTAAAAACAATAGAAATACCAAACCAGGGCAATAACTACTGTTTGGATGCAAGTTGAAGGTCTACAAGCAGAAAAGGAAGAGCAACATTGCTCTGATGCATTGAAGGGAGTAAACAATTGAATGAACTTAGTTTGATTTTTATAGATTGACAGTCTACATCCATTGTCTATTGGTCCAGCAAATTCTGCACCAGTAATTATCTACTTAAGCTAATAACATTCTTCTATCCAGGTTTATCACAAGCATTTTTTAAAGCATAGGAGTTACATCTCCATATATTTGAGGTGGATAGTTTATGCATCAACAGTATAAGTGAGATGGGGCCTTTGAATGTAAATAGGTCATCAGATCTCAGTCCATGCGAGTGTTATTGGAAGAAATGGTGAAAACATAATGATAAAGGCTATTGCCTTTTGCTTTTGTTTCTTAGAATTCTGATTAGTAATATACTCCTTAGATTATAAAGATTAAGGACTTTCTCTAATTGTATTTCAATTTTTAATAGTTTACATTTCATCCATTGAACTCAAGAGACAGAGCCAGCTAGACATTTGATTGTAGTTTTTCAAAGGGAATCTGGAGTGAAATCTTTATTAGTAGGGGTGGCTTGTTCAATCTAACAAGTTGGGATGATATTGCGAACCAGTACTTGGACAGGTAACCACAATTCCTAGGAGTGGGAGCTAGCTTTTGCTCCTATACTCCCTCTGGAGGGAGAGAAATGACACTGAGTTGGAATTGCTATCAGCCTTACTCAGGAAGTAGTCAGGAGAATCTTAAGTGTGATTTATGCTCTTAAATGTGCTTGTTGTACTTCTTAGAGGATGCACTAGATTGTCTAGTCTTAGTAGTGTGTAACACTCTTGTATTCTTTTTCCTTCTCTTTGTATATATTGTCTCTTGCATAATAAAGTTTACTGAATCACTTATTAAAAAAAAAAAGATAACCTCCTAATAAGGGAAAAAAAAAAAAATCAACATCTGTGCATCTGGAAACCATTTCTTATAACCATTTGTTGCTGCTATCTCTACCTTTGATGGTTTTGCATGATAAGCTTAAAGAGATTTCCTTTTGCATGAGCTTTGGGAATGCCATTTGAGTCTTTAGTATCGTTATAATGCTAGGAATAAAACAGTTTATTTATTAAATGTATAATGATTATATAACTTGATTACTCTTAATATGATTATAATGAACCATTAAATTTTAATCATTAACTTGATTAATCATTAAAAATAGGTAGAATTCTAGATAGAGAAAATGCTCTCCCTTCTCTCTAAAACCATTCCTCTACCCCCCTAAACAACCACTTCTTTTAGGCTAAATAAACACACAAACCTCACGTTTGTTCACTCCTTTGTTTCTTAATTTGCTTCACCGGACCTAATGAGGGGAGGGTATGTTCAACGCTTGGATCGTCCACTAGGTCCCCCCCTCAGGGCACCAGAGCACATTTGGAGATCATTTTCCTCCATCATTCTTTGCAAATCCAGAGTCTTGCCCATTGGACATGACTCCTAAGGTGGTTTTCCTTGCTGTCCTAAAAAAGGAAAAAGCAAAAGCACCTTTTCACCTTGTTGAAGAAGGCCAAAAGCAGTTACACAAAAGTGGCATTTTGGAGCCTTGCACTTTGACCATAAGGACACGCCAGATGGAGGAATGGGTCAGCTCAATGCTAGCCCCATTGCACCAGACAACATCCTACCCAACTCTACCACCAACAGCTTTGCCACATTTGGTAATGCTACCTTGGAAGAAGCAAACCAACTCCTTGACAACATAGAAGTGGACAACTACTAGAAAAAACTGCCAAGGCCTAACTCACACTCAACCAAGTCCTACTCAAATGTGCGTAATCCCTAGGACACAACCCAGATCCAGAGTTCAAGCTTTAGATTCATCCCTCCAGTGAAGAAAGGTGGAGTCCTTAGGGTATGGATGCCAAAGACGGTGGAAGATGAAGGCGTAGATTATTGGAGCTCCACCTTGGTCGGCTACTTGCTTGGGTGCAAAATGCCATTCACTTTGGTTAATGCGACGACATTCCGTTTTCTAAAGATAAGGACATCTCCTTTATTCTTGAGAAAACATGGTATTTTTCTCAACGTTTCCTTATCCTTTAAAGATGGAGGAGGGGAATGTCATTGGACAAACCCTAACCCACACGTCTAGTATGGGCTAATTTTAGCTGAATTCCCTATGATTTTTTCAGTGTTGAAGGTGTCAGTTATATTGCCAGTGGAATAGGAGAGCCAACCAAGCTCGCATCTTAGTTGAGATTGATGGCTAGGAAGTGGAAAAACCTGATGGCTCCGTAGCTAACATCTAGATAGAGTATCAATGGCTCCCACATAGGTGTAGCACGTGTAAGGTATTCGACCATTCTTGCAACTAGACATGCAACCTGAACCCTCAACCAACCTCTGGATGACCAGTGGGTACATGTGAGTCGTAGTGGCAAAAGTAAGTAGAAAACCTAAGCCAATGACGTTGGGCTTAGCTCCACGCCTAAGTCTCCACCAACCCAAGCTTGTGCTAGTTTAAGTGAGGAGGCTCTATCACCGTAGAAATCAAGGCAATTTGCATGTGGGGAAAATGTAGCTCAAATGGATGAAGATGTGAGTCCAATAGAAGTTGCAGTTGAAGAGGCCACCCATCCTCCTAACCAAAATCCTATTGTTGAAGCTAGAGGCGTTAGTTTTGATGGTAAAATGGAGGTTGAGGATGGAGTTGATGAGTCCATCGCAAGCTCACATCAAGCCCATTCCTCCCACTAGGGCATGCTGGATATTTCTTCTTTCGTTCTTGAATCTCCCAGCCAATTGGAAGCAGGCAGTGACCTAACCCCAATAGTCCCTAAGCAAGCACAACTTGTAAGGGTAAGCATGAAAGAAAGAGAGGAGTTTGAAAACACTCAATTAAACAGACTCCTAGTAAAAATTAATAAAAGACCCCTAATAGCAACCAAGTGAGCAACAAAAGCTGAAGCTTGTTAGGGCATCGAAAGAAAAAGCAAAGGAAGAGACGTCGCACCTTTACATAGGTGCTATAGGGTTCGGACCATCCAACCTCATGAATATAGTAGCTTGGAATATAAGAGGATTCAACGATCCTATTAAAGTTGTAGAAGTTAAAAGGGGTGTGAAACTAATAAAATTTCCTTCATAGGGCTATTTGAGACTAAGGTTAACCCCCTCAAATGAAACCTTCATTCAGAATACTTTGGGACTAAGGTGGCAAGTAGCGGTAAATCGGTTTGCTCGGAAGTGTATGTGGTTGGTCTGGAACCCTAGAGATTGGGATGTCCGAATTGAGGAGGAATATGCGCAATACATGCATTGTACGGCCAAAAACTTGGAAACAAACACTCTTCTTTTTGTCACATTCGTTTATGGCTCAAATAATGACAGGCAAAGAAAATCCCTTTGGGAAAACTTGGAGGCCTTGGCCCCGACTCTTGCCATGAGCCTAGGGTTGGTACTTGGTGATTTCAATATTACGAGATACCCATTAGAAAAACTCGGACCACAATAGCGATGAATGATTTCTAGATTTGTTTAGCCAAGTTTGAGTTGGAGGACTTACAATTTTCTAGAGATTTCTTTACTTGGACCAACCGTCAGGAGCCTAATCTAATCTTGAGAAAACTCAATAGAATTTTAGTCAACCACCACTGGTTGGATGTCTTCCTAAGAACCCTGGCTAAGTTCGTTCTCCCCACACTATTGGATCACTCCCTAGCCATCGCAAGTATGGATTTTAGGCTTGGTGCTAGGAAGTTACCTTTCAAGTTTTTTAACTTTTGGATTGAGCATGAACGCTTTTAGGACATTGTCATTAATACATGGAACACGGAGATCACCGGTTCAAAAATTTTTTATGTGGTTCAGAAGCTTAAATTGTTGAAACATGAATTGAAGAACTTAAATCGCTCTGAGTTTTCTCACATTTCTAATCAAGTGCAATTGGCTAGAACATCCTTCATCTGCTTTAGTCTTCCATACAAGGTGTTGGAGACACATCACGCATGGAAGAGGAGAGGGCAGCCTTCAAAAAGTATTACTTACTTAAGGGAGCCGAAGAATGCCTTTTCAAACAAAAATCTAGAACAAATTGGTTGAGATTGGGAGACAAAAACACCTCTTTCTTCCATAAAGCCATGAGGAGCCTCCACAACAGAAGTGCCTTATATAGGTTATCAAAGGAGGATGGAAGTGAGATAGTAAGGGATACAGAGGTCAAGGACTTAGCTATCTCGCATTTTCAATGGCTCTATAATAGCTCCTACTCCCCCATTAACCCTGAAGAGGTTCTCACCCTAGTGTCCCAAAAACTATCTAACCAACAGAAGGAAGAATTGTACGCACTATTCTTGGATGATGAGATTAAGGGAGGCTTCTTTTTCCAAGCAAATGAGAAGGCTCTTGGATCGGATGGGTACATAGTTAGATTTTTCAAGGAGACATGGGAGATTATAGGAAGTGATGTGTTTGCTACAGTAAGAGAATTTCTAATCACAAGGCACCTACTCAAGGAAATTAACTCCACCATCATTTCTCTAGTTCTAAAGTTGTTGTAATGTACTCTATAAAGCAATTTCCAAAATACTCGCAGCGTGTCTAAAAAAAAAGCTACCTTTAATCAGAAGATAACAGGCTGCTTTTGTTCCAGGGCATTGAATTACAGATAATATCTTCATAGCACAAGAATTGATGGTTGGATATTATTCACAAAAAGGTGCTTCTCGTTGTACACTAAACGTGGACCTTCAGAAGGCATATGACTTTATAAGATGGGATTTCTTATTGGAAGTGCTTAAAGCCATGTAATTCCCTTCTCACTAATGCACCATCATAGAATAGTGCATTTTTACCCTAAAATTCTCAATCAACATTAATTGAGAATTGACGGGTTATTTTGCTAGTAAAAGAGGGCTAAGGCAAAGAGATCCCATTTCTTCATACCTATTCGTGGTCGGTATAGAGGTTCTTTCCACCCTATTGCGGAGACTCACACTCAACCCTAACTTCTCCCTTCATTGGAGATGTAAACTTGACCAGCTAACCCATCTTTGTTTTGTAGATAACCTTCTTATCATTGCAAAAGGCGATGCTGATTCTATTGTGCTAATCAAGGAGATTCTCCAATACTTTCATTTGCTCTCTAGTTTGGTAGCCAACAACAACAAAAGTAACATTTTTTTCTCCTATGTCCCTACAAGGACCAAGGAGAATATCCTACGGATTTCTCAATTCCAAGAGAGCAAACTCCCAGTGCATTACCTTGGCGTTCCACTTGTGATGCCATCCTAGAACATATCATAGCTTGTATCAACTCTTGGACATTGAAATACCTCTCTTATGTAGGTAGGCTACAACTAGTCAAGTTTATTCTCTCTTCAATGTAGGTTTTTTGGAGCTTTGAATTTCTACTTCCTAAGGCTATAATCACAAAAATTGAACAACTTCTTATGAATATCTTGAGGAGTAAAAATTCTAATACTTACTCTAAGGCCAAGGTTGGGTGGACTGAGGTATGCAAACTTGTGAAATGTGAGGGACTAGGAATCTCGAATCTCCACCTTTGGAACAAAGCGATACAGATAAAGCATATATGGCATCTTTGTAAACATGGCCCCAGGAGTTTGTGGTTGGATTGGGTGCACTCTACCCTATTGAAGGGTAGAAGCTTCTAGTAATCTCGCGCACTAGCCATTTGCTCTTGGTCCTGGAAGAAGTTGCTAAAACTAAGGTGTTTGGTGCAAAACAACTTTCAATGGGAACCTAATGATGGCTTGTCCATCTTACTATGGACGGATTACTAGCTTCCAATAGGCTCATTCGATACAATATACGAATGCCTCAACATCTAACTGGCTTCACTGGATTCACTCTACATCAAGGGATTATACTATTAGGAGTGGCTACAATTTCCTCAACCCTCCAGGTACCATTTTGCCTTGGCACAAAGTCGTATGGAATAGGACTTCTCTACCTAGGTACTCCTTTATATTATGGCTAGCTTGGATGGGTAAATTATCAACTCTTGGCAAACTAGTCTCCTAAGGAATTGCTACCTCTGCAACTTGCTTTCTTTGTCAACAGGGTTTGGAAGATCGCTCCCACATTTTCTTTAATTGCGGATATACATCTTAGATATGGGAATTGGTTTGTCATCTCCCATGGTGCCCACCTTCCTTCAAAGATTGGCGGAGTGCTACAGCTTCACTGATTGCAACAACTGAGTTCTCAATGCCTATCCTCTACACATGGAGGGCGGGTCTAGCTGCTGCAATTTATTGCATATAGAGAACCTACAACAAAGTATGCCTAGGCAATTGTCTCCCTAATTCGAGCTTTTTAGCCCACCAAATTAGAGCCTATACTATTGTATTATGAAAGAGTTTTTCCTTGTAACATTTTATTTGCTTTTATGATTTGAGGTACCTTTGTATATGTACTCGTGATGTATTTCTATTTGTCCTTCGACGGTTGTATACCTTTTTTGGATTAATAAATTATGAATTATTCAAAAAAATTCTTTTTTTTTTTTCATTAGTACATCTAAATATGGAGGGCTTATGCAAAAAAGAAACTGCCGCACTATCCTCAATATTGTGACTTACCATGTTCTTTGAGTAGTATTTTTTAAAAATTATTTGTTGCAGGATGTGAAGATGAATACACACTTGGTTTTAATAATGTGGATATAAATTTATGTGAGATGCAGAACATGTATCTACCGGTTACTATAGTTTGTAGATTGCTTTGTTCCTTAGTATTTTTAATTTATGATTAAATCTTACTTCAGGCCTGGTTTCGCCGAGGTAAGGCCAATGCTGCCTTGGGACATTATGGAGCTGCATCCTGTGACTTTGAAATTGCACATACAATGGAGACATCTTTAGGTGGAAAGAAACAGATTGAAAGTGAGATGAGGATGATTGTGAAGCATTTGAAGAATACATCCACTTCATTAGCACAAAATGAAAAGACTGGCAACCAAATTTCAGGTTGGCACTCTTTAATTTGCCATCACAAACATGTGAAGTTAGTGTTTAGTGATGATAAGCTGCACTTGAGCATACCCAAGTGCTTTTTGTTTTTTAATATAAATTATTAGGTGCTGAGTAGCTTCATTTTAATTGTTTACACACAATACTAATCAATTCTATATAAATATCTCTTTTGAACAATGTGGCATATCGGCATTTTGTTCTACGTTGGATTCTCACTCAAAATTTGCTACTTTGAGGGGCCTTTTCATTTTCAGTGATTTATTGACAATGATTGCCTTTCTTAGTTAATGGTATGCAAGTTTGATTCCTAAAAGAATGCACTTAGTGGTACTTGCTTTTGAGCTAGTCACAAATTGTTCCTACACCTAAGCATAGTAAACATCTTAATCATGTAATTTTTACACAAAAATGATTTTATGTCTATGATCAAATGGGATGGTAATACTTCTAATGCATTGAGAAGTGGTTTTATGGGTAAGAACATCGAGATGTAATTTATTAAATGCAAAATGTGATTAGTCTTTTGCAGGCAGCTTGAGGCTCATCTCTGAATACGGACCTACACTGGATTCAAACTCTTATTATAAGTAATATATCAAAAGAAACTAATAAAGTAATCAAGAATAAAATTTCCTCACTTTATTGATTTACTAAAGCTTGAATATATGCATTCTTACTCTTAAGCAAATTTTGGAAGCGTACGATTTTCTAGGTATTGGGTTATGGAATGTGTTTTTTCCTCTAGATTTCTTTGAATCTCAATGGAAAATTAGTTGGTTTTCTCCTTAACACTAAGGGCTTGAGACAAGGGGACCTATTATCCCTTTAACTCTTTGTTCTGGAGGTTTTCTCAAGCCTAAAGAAGGCAAAATCTGGGCCTGAGAAATTCAGCTGCCATTGAAAGTGCAAAAATGAGAAACTAACCCATCGTCATATTGCAGAAGATCTCCTCATTTTCGTTCATGCATTAAAAGAGCCTATTTCATTTCCCAAAAAAAGGCATCAATCAAGAATGCATTGGGAGTAACATGGCAAGTTAGAATTAATGCGGTGGCTAGAAAGCGTATGTGGCTGGCTTGGAAGCCTAGAGAATGGGTTGTTAGCATAGAATCGGAGCATCCCCAGTTCATGCATTGCAAACTCGTTAACACGAGATCTAGCTCCACCTTTTTTGCTACTTTCATCTATGCTTCCAACAATGGGAGGGAACGAAGATCCCTTTGGTGCAACATTGTAAATACAACACCATCTACTCACCCCCTACCATGGATTGTTCTTGGGGATTTTAACACTACTAAATCCACTACAGAGAAATTGGGTGGGAGAATGCACCTTACTGACGAAATGGTTGATCTGCAAAGTTGTATTTCACACGCGGAGTTGGAGGACTTGAATTATGTGGGGGACTTCTTCACTTGGTCTAATTGACAAGAGAACAACCCCATACTATGCAAGTTGGATAGAATCATGGTAAATCAACAATGGATTCAGTTGCTGCCAAGAACTCATGCCCAATTTGCTTCCCTAACCCTTTCAGACCATTCACTTGCCATCTCTTGTATTGACGCTACCTTAGCAACCAAGAAGCCTCCTCTCAAGTTTTTCAACTTTTGGGTAGGTCACAAGAACTTCAAAGATATTGTGAGTAACATATGGAGAATGGATATTGCTAGGTCCAAATTGTTTCAAGTCGTCTGGAAGCTTAGGCTACTCAAGCAAGAACTCAGACAATTCAACAAGAATGAATTTTCCCACCTCCCCGATAAGGTTGAGAGGGCGAAAATTAGACTACAATCTCTACAAGCTACTGTCCATGGGGATGGCGATACGTCCATTATGGAAGAGGAAAAAGAAGCATATAAAGCCTATTACCTGTTGCGAGGAGTTGAGGAAAGTTTTTACAAGTAGAAATCTAGGGCACATTGGCTGAAACTGGGGGATAGGAATACTTCATTCTTCCACAAAACCATGAGGAACTTACATAACCGTAGCTACATACATCACCTACTTAGAGATGATGGGAGGGAGGTTTTTAAGGATGTAGAGGTAAAGGCACTTGCAGTGGAACACTTTCAGAAATTATATGATTGTCCTCATTTTGATCCTATACTGGAAGATGTTAGTAACATGGTTACATGGAGGCTGAATAACCAGCAACAAATTGAACTAGCTCTTCCTTTTACTGATGATGAGATTAAATGAGGGTTCTTCTCTCAAGCTAATGAAAAAGCCCCAAGACCCGATGGTTACACTGCCAAATTCTTCAAGGACACCTGGGGGATTATTGGTAAGGACCTTTTGGAAGCATCAAAAGAATTCTTGGCATCTAGACACCTACTCAAAGAGATTAACTCTTCCATCATCTCCTTGGTTCCTAAGATTGCTAACCCATCAAGACTAGGAGAATTTCGCCCTATTGCCTGCTGCAATGTTATTTATAAGGCCATCTCTAAAGTCATTTTAGAGTGTATTAAAAGGGTCCTCCCATCCCTAGTTGGCAGAGAGCAAGCCGCTTTCATACCTGAAAGAAGAATTACTGACAATATCTTTCTTGCTCAAGAATTGATGGCGGGCTATCGTGTATAATCAAATTCACCTCGGTGCACCCTTAAGGTGGACCTACAAAAGGCATTTGACATGATTAGCTAGGACTTTTTGATGGCTACTCTTCAAGCTATGAATTTTCCTCCCCACATATGCTCCCTTATTCATCAGTGCATCTCCACTCCAAAGTTTTCCATCAACATCAACGGGGAACTAGTAGGTTATTTCCCTAGTAGGAGGGGACTAAGACAAGGAGATCTGATATCTCCTTACCTCTTTGTATTGGGAATGGAGATCCTATCCACCCAATTGAGATGACTGACTGAGCACTCCCTATTCACCTTACATTGGAGATGCAAGAATGAGAAATTAACACACCTATGCTTTGCAGATGATCTTCTCATTTTTTCCAAAGGTAACCTCTAATCAGTTTCCTTGATTAAGCTAATAATAACAAGAGCAATATCTTCTTCTCTCATGTTCCCTCGACTGAGAAGGAGGCCATTCTATCTTTAACCCAGTTCCAAGAAGGTAAGCTACCGTGCGTTACCTTGGGGTTCCCCTCTCTTCTTCTAAGTTGCGAAAAGAAGATTATGATGCCTTGCTAGAGAGAATGTTATCTAGGGTCACATCTTGGACGTCCAGATACCTCTCCTATGCAGGGAGATTGCAATTGATCAAGTCCGTCCTCATCTCCTTGCAAGTCCATTGGAGCAATGTATTCTTACTTCCTAAATATGTTATTAGGAAGATGGATAGCCTACTCAGGAACTTTTTGTAGAGTGGAAACCCTCATACCTACACTAAGGCTAAGGTTAGATGGAATGAAGTTTGTAAACCACTTAAGTGTGGGGGTCTAGGTATCCCAGACCTACACCAATGGAATAAAGCCATCTAAATAAAACGCATTTGGCATCTATGCAAGGACGGTCCGAAAACCCTTTGGCCTGAATGGGTCCTACTCCACATTCTTAAAAGGTCGAAGCTTTTGGGCAAAGAAAGCACCTGCATCATGCTCCTGGACATGGAAGAAATTGCTGAAACTCAGATGCTTAGTACGCCCCTGCTTTCAATGGAACCCTAATAACGGTCTCATCATCTCTCTCTAGTCAAACTATTGGCTTCTAATAGCCCCCTTGGACCTGTTATTCAGTGCCTGGGAGATGGCTAGTATCAGACTCCCCCCTACCACCAAACTTTGTTCTCTCATGGAAGGCAAGGAATGGTGCATTCCTGAGGGTGTGCTAAAGATGAATATTCAAATCCCCACCTCGCTCCATCCTGATGCATCAGTCAACGATCGCCTCAAATGGATCCATTCTGTCACGGGTGAATATACAACTAAGAGTGCGTATGAATTCCTCACCCCTCCAACCCGGGTGGTCCTCTGGGCTAAGGTGATTTGGAATAAATACTCAATCCCTAGGCACTCGTTTGTCTTATGGTTAACTTGGTTACACAAGCTAACCACATTGGACAAGTTGGAAGCATGGGGCGTGACTTCTACTACGTGCTTCTTGTGCCAACAGAGTCGGGAAGACCATTCCCATCTCTTCTTCAATTGCAGCTATTCTCGCTCGATTTGGTGTGCGGTTTGTGACTACCTCCATTGCCTGGCACACTTCAGAAGCTGGCAAGGGGCTACATCTCTATTGCTGGCCTTAGTTGACTCCAATTCTCCCGACTTCAATAGAAGATGTGCTGCACTAGTAGCGGCGGTTTATTGTATTTGGAGAGAGTGTAATAATGTACGCCTAGGGAACCATATCCTCAGTTGGGGCTCTGTTGTAAACCAAATTAGAGCTTATTCCTCCATTTTGTAATACTTTTAAGTAGCCTCTTTATCTTTTCATTGTTTACTTTGTCCTTGAGACTATGATGTAAATTTATCTGTCTTACGGTTGTACACCTTTGGATATCAATAAAATTAACTTATAAAAAAAAAAAGGCCTATTTTCCTAGTGAATGAAGCGCACTTAGAATTTGAGAATATCTCTTATCTAGGCTCAAAAGTTAATCCCAAGAAGAGCCAAGTACTTATGAGTGCAGTTATAGACTTGAAAGCCAACTATTCTTGGAATACCAGGATTTTTCTTGGGTCTCTCCCTATCAAATACCTAGGAGTCCTTCGTTTATGTAATTTTTGTGCATGGACTTGGTGATGAGAATGACCGTGCATAAAACATTGCATTAACAAATTTATTTCAATTGTAGGAAGAATCTAGTTGATAAAGTGTATCTTATTCTCCATAAAAAATTTTCGTACTACCAAAGAGTATTCTCAAAGAAATGAAAGTGACTTTAAACCATTTATTTGATGGAATGGTGAAGTTGAGAGCAAGGCCAAGTCGAAAGTCGCTTGGGGTAGCTCAAAATGAGGGTGGCCTAGGGATTTTAGATGTTTTCTTATGGAGTAAGATTTGTCTAGATGGAGCTCATTTATACCTTATGCTCAAGAAATGAGATAACCCTTTGGCCTAGTTTGGCAAATGTGGAGCTCCTCAAAGAGAAAAGTTTTTGACTAGCCAAGATTCCTTCAGAATCTTCTTGTTGCTGGAGAAAGATTTTTCAATTTAGCGATAAAGCTAAGGATTTCTTGAAATGGAAGATTGGAAATGGGAATAGAACCTTTTGGTATCACCTTAAGCATCTAAAGCGGTCCTTAGCTGAGTGGCTAAGTGAAAGAGTTAATATATTAGTTGGGGTGGTCAAAAGAGATAGGGCTATGCTCTGGTATAGTGGATGGGAATGCCCCTTTGGTTTGGAAATCAAAACCCAATAAGCAATGTGTCCCACGACATGTGTTCGTACTTTGACTAACAATTCTCCAAAAATATTACACTTTGGACAAAATGTTATCTTTGGAAATGTATGCTATATATGCAAATGCAAGGAGAAGACTCAAGAGCACTTATTTTTTCAATGTTCCTTTGCTTGAGACATATGGGATAGGCTTGGACAAAGCTTCCAATGAACACGTGTGAAGTTACCCACATGACTCAAAGTTTTGTGGATTTTTTTGATGGACCTATCCCCTACTTGGATATCAAATGGTCTCAAGCTCTTGCGATGGCTAATTACTATGTGTGGAATGAAAGAAATGAAAGAAAGGAAGACCAAAGCATGTTACCTCATAGAAAAATTTTCTGTTCTATTTTGCTTGTGTAAAGTTTGGTCTTATGTCTATTATATGAATGCAAGGAATGAATGCGTATGCACTATTTTTGTGTAATGCATCTACAAATGCTCTTAGTTTATCACTTTTTTGCCTACTTCCTGTCTACAAGTAATCTTTTTGTATGTTCTCCTTTTGTTATTAATGAAATTTCTGAATTTAATAAAAAGTTGATTGCAACTTTTCTTAGAGAGAGAATGTTCTCTCCTCACTATGAATCCCTCCCCCCCCCCCCCCCCCCCCCCCCCCCCCCTAAAACCACCCTTAGAAACCACTTTTCTTAGGTCCTTTTTTCGTTTCCCTCTTTCTCCTTCTCCTTCCTCTCTTCCCTTGTCTATCTCTTTATGCCTTTCCATTGTTGGTTTTCTCCTTGCTATTCTGAGTTGTTGTCCTCCAATGAGAGGTGGATGACCCAGCTGGCATCCCAGAGCCAGTTTCCATACTCTCGGTGATCACTTTCCCTCAGGTTTCACCAGAAACCATATTGGGGATAGTAAAGATATGGGGCTTGTGAGTTATATTGGAATTTTCCCCTTCTGGTGTTAAAAGCAAGACCTCCTTTTTGCCCTCTGGTTCTAAGGCCACAGCATAAGCTGCTAATAGTAGTTTTGAGCGGTGTGAACCCGCCTAAGGTCACCCTTGTCTTTTCAAGGTTGGGCCCATTACCTTCTAATGGTAATAAAGTTACACCACAGAAAAAGGCCTCTGAAAATTTCTCCTCCTTGGGGAATACCACCCTAGAAGAACTCATTGAGGTGTTGGAAAAAGTGGAACAAGAAAATCACCATTCCTCTCCATCTCTACTAAAATCTTTTGCTAATGTCTGTGCTCCCTCATCTTCCACCACTCCAGTACAAGAGTTCAAACTTGGCTATTTCTTACTGGTGTTGTGTTACAGGATCTTTCTGTAATCCTAATGTCCGAGTTGTCACTTAGTAGTTCAGAATCTACTCTAGGTCTTAGGTTTCTTCTTCCTCTTTTACCTATGGTGATTAGTTAAGTTCGGGCTCATTGGAGAGAACTCAATGATCTCTTTTGTGGCAATCACAGTTTTGATCAGAAAAGTAATGGCTTTCTTTCATTCAATTCCCCGTTTTGTACAATTCTGGTCCCCCCTTCCTAGCTAACTACCCACATTCCCTATTGCCCTCCCACTTCTCCACTAACTTTTCCACACCTCTACTAACTGGACACCCTTGCTGGAGCCTCCTAACCGACTGTCCTGACCAGATTACGGGGACCTCCCACTTCCTAATTACACAGCCCTTGATTCTGAAATTCATGGGCCACTACACTACACCACCTACTAGGACCAGCCACTACACATAATGGATAATCCGAAAACAAACAAACATACAACCAACACTAACAAACATAACAGACAAAGGACAAACAAACAACCTACTGACAAGGACACCTAGGACATTGACAGCTGCTCATTCTGCCTGGTTCTTATTTCTCCGTGAATACACATGAGCAAAGGGTGTTATCCCTTGCTATGATTGCGAAGAACCTTTGCGTATAACATGGGTTCCCTCCTTGAGAGCGCGTGTGACCTCAGGCGCGAAGGTAGGGTATCGTTGGATGATCATGTCGGCTGTTTCCCAGGATGCTTTAGCAGGTGAATAGTGTTCTCGGTGGATTAGGACTTTGGGTAGATTCTTGGTGTTTCTGATGTCTAAGACAGCTTTTGGATGTGGGATGACGGCACCTTGTTGTATTGTCGGTAAGAGTGGAGATCCTTTGGTAGTTCCTTCCGAATTTTTTAGATATGAACATGAACAACAGTTTGATCCCTTCACTTGAGGGCGTATGAGTCAGGAGTACCAACTGTGCCTACTCGGGCCTTCCATTGGTAAAAGGTCGTAGAATTTTGGGCAAGCTTCTATTCACTACAGGATGCACTAACTGATAGTTGCTAAAGGCTTAGAAAGCCAAACCAAACCAAATATACTGAAAGACACAAAACTTGACAGGAATGGCACATTGATGCTCATTGGTGGCTTAGCTTTGTAATCACTGTGAAGTGTTCAGATTATCCCATTCATGAGCGAGAACTCATGGCTAACATGGCCCTTTGGAGCTACCTCAGCGCAAGGAGGTCGTGGGCGGTCGGGTTTGGGGCTTGCGGGGTGGTGGGGGGGTGGGGTTTGGTGTTCTGTGTTACACTTTCGAGAGAGGAGTTGTATTTAATGTTGTATGAAATCCCGTGTTGTAGCAAAATTCTGCCCATGCAATCCATTCCGTCTACTTTTTGGCCTATCTCTAGTAAAACATCTCAAATACATTTCGATGGTCTGGTTTACCACTTGGTTTGGCCATCACTTTGGGGGTGGTAGGATGAGGAGAAAGCCAGCTGTGTGCCTTGCAACTTAAATAGTTCTTTCCAAAATGCACTTGTGAAAGTGGCATCACGGTCACTTACAATTGACTCTGGCATTCCATGTAACTTAAAGATGTTATCAAAGAATACTTGGGAGATGGTGACAGCTGTGTAAGGATGATTAAGAGGCAGGAAGTGTGCGTACTTCGAAAATCTGTCCACTACGACAAAGAGGATTGATTTTCCATTGGAAAGTGGCAACCCTTCAATGAAGTCCATGGAGATATTAGTCCATACTTGGGTTGGGATTTGTAAAGGCTGCAAGAGTCCGGTGGGTTGTAGTTGTTGCGTCTTACTTCGTTGGCAGATTTCACAGGTGTGCACAACTTGTTTGACTTGCTGTTTTAGGCCCTTCCAGTAAAAATCCCTGGTTAGTTGGTGGAGTGTCTTCTGATAACCTTCATGATATAGGGGATGTAGGGCTTCTAGGAATGGGGAAGCAAGTAAACCCGTTTCCGGAAAAACACCAACCCATCTGCTGTCGACCATGGTGGGCCGAGCTCACCTCTCTCTATCCTCAACTTGAGCTGTTGTAGTTCTTGGGTCCTGCTAACTTCTTCCCAGATCTGCTCGAATAGCTGGAGTTGGGGGTTGGAAAGGGCTGAGAGGCACGCTATTTCTTCTTCCTTGCTAGAAAGAGCATCTGTCATTTTATTTTCACGCCCCACGCGATATTCTATCTCAAAATCAAATCTGAGTAGTTTACTAATCCAATGTTGCTGGGGAGAAGTGGTTACTCGTTGTTCCAGCAAGTACTTCAAGCTATAATGATCAGTTTTCACCAGAATCTTTTTCCCCATAGGTACGGTCTCCAATGGCACACTGCCTTGACAACTTGATAAGCTCCTTTTCATATGCTGCCAGCTTGAGGTGCTGCCTTGCGAAGGGCCTGCTGTAATAGGAGATCAGTTGCCCTTGTTGTTGGAGGATAGCCCCTACTCCTCCTTTGGAAGCGTTGCACTCTACCACAAACATTTGGGAGAAATCAGGTAGGCCAAGTATTGGCGCTTCTGTCATTGCAAGTTTCAACCTCTCAAATGCCGCTTCTGCCTCCTTAGTCCACTGGAAGCTATTTTTTCGGAGCATCCTTGTTAGTGGTTCCGCGATCTTCCCATAACCAGCGACAAACCTCCGGTAATAGCCAGTTAACCCAAGGAATCCTCTTAAGGCTGTAACAGACATGGGTTTAGGCCATTTTAACATGGCTTCGCTTCCACCTTGGTCGGATCTGCCCGTACCCCCTCTCTCGCTATGGTGTGGCCTAGAGAAGCCACCTGCTCTTGAGCAAAGGAACACTTGGCCCTCTTGAGGCAAAATTGTGCTCCTGCAGTAATATGAATACCTTCTTCAAGTGCTGCAAGTGCTTGGTTCATGTGCTGCTGTACAACAAGATGTCATCAAAGAAGACTAGAATGAACTTGCGTAGAAACCCCTGGAAAACCTCATTCATTAATGCTTGAAAGGTGGAGGGGGCATTGGTGAGCCTAAAGGGCATCACGAGGAGTTCAAAATGCCCGTTGTGAGTTCGGAACGCTGTCTTCTCCACGTCCGCCTCATGCATTCGCACTTGATGGTACCCGGAAGCCAAATCCAGCTTGGAAAAATACCTAGCCCTACTTAACTCTTCAAAAAGCTCCTCTATAACCGGAATGGGGAACTTATTCTTGATTGTTTTCTCAATGAGTGCCCGGTAATCCACATAGAACCTTCCCAACTTTCATCAACCTTCTGTATTAACAACACCAGGAGGAGAAGGGAGAACGACTTACTCGAATGATCCCCATATTCAACATCTCCTGACATTGATTTTCTATTTCATCTTTTTGCTAATGTGGGTATCGGTAAGCTTGCACGACCATAGGACCAGTTCTAGGCTATAGCGGAATTCTATGGTCACACGATCTAGCAGGCGGCAACCCTTGTAGTGGTTGGAATACATGGTCAAACTCAGCAAGCAGCAGGTGTAGTTCATGGCGCTTCTTGACTTCTTGCATCGCCCCCAATGTTGCATCATCCTTCTCATGGTCGGGCAACCTTATAGCTCCACTCCTCTTCCCTTCACCGGAATTTCATCCTCATTTGGCGGAAATCCCAGTCAATAGCTCCCCAAGCTCTTCAACCAATTTACCCCCAACATGAGATCCACCCCACACAAGGGATGGGTATAGAGGTCCACCTCGAATTGTTGTTGGGCTAGAACTAAGATGACCCTGCGGCAAACTCCCCCACTTTGCATACTTTCCCCATTGGCTACCACTACCTTAATACCGGGTTTGTACTCCATCGATAAATTCATTCTCTTAGCGCTTGTTGCATCAACAAAGCTATGTGTGCTACCCGAGTCAATGAGCGCTAGGATTGAGTTTCCCCCAGTGCACCCATGGAGTCTCATAGCTTGGGGTGTACTCACTCCAATCATGGCATGAAGCGAGATCTTGGCTAGCTTTCCCTCATTCACTTCCTTCCTTTCCTTCTCTTCGCCTGGATCCAGCAGCTCCTCCTCCAAGCACTCCAGCCAGAACAACCTCTTGCAGCGATGCTTGATGGAAAATGGCTCATCCCAATTAAAGAACAGCCCCTTCCGCCTCCTCTCTTCCAGTTTTGCCTTCCCCGGCTTTCTCACATAAGGGTTGGTGGCAGAGTTAGGGGGGGACACAATTCTTCTCCTTGGCAGCTCTCCCTCCATTGCTGCATCGAAGCGCCTCTGTTGCGTCTTTGCCTCTACCCTCATTGCCATGCTTTGTCTCTTGTAGAGCCTGGCTAATGCTATGGTGTGAGTTATATCCTTAGGATCTTGAGTCAAGATGTCTACTGAAATGGACTCCCTCAAGCTGCTAATAAATAGGGCCACCTCTTGCTCCTGGGTCAGGGAGGGTATTTGTGCTGTGACTTGGGTGAATTGATGCTGGTACTCCTCCACTGTTCCCACCTGTCTCAGCTTAGCCAACTCCCCTAGTGAATTGCTGCGCAACAGGGGCCTAAACTGAGCATTACACAGGGCCTTGAAGTCCTCCCAAGTAATGTTGGGCCGATCCTTTTCCAACTTAAGGACCCACAACTGAGCTTCCCCTTCCATGTGGTAAGCTGCCAATTCCACCTGGTTCTCCGCCGGTCGCTGGTGTCTAAAAAAATGCTCGCACCTGCTCACCCACCCTATGGGGTCAGCCTTGTCATCATACTGAGGAAAGTTGAGGTGTGCATGCTTTGGCACCACCGCTCCCTTTTCCCCTTCCCCTACTACCGGAGCTCCCCCTACTGTGCTGTCCCTCGACGAACTGCCCCCACTCATGCCCTCAGCTTCGGTTGACTTCCCCTTTTGAGCTGACGTTTCCCTGGACAGGTTTGCCAACTGATGCGACAGCTCTTCCACTTGTGCTTGGTCAGCCTCGTATAGACTCAGGAAGCGAATTGTTGCTGCAACTGTTTGAATTTGTCGGACATGCCTGGCTCTGATACCACTTTGTTATAGGATCTTTCCGTAATCCTAATGTTTGAGTTGTCACTTAGCAATTCGGAATCTACTCTAGGTCTTAGGGTTCTTCCTTCTCTTTTACCTATGGTGATTAGTTAAGTTCGGACTTGTTGGAGAGAACCCGGCGATCTCTTTTGTGGCAATCACAGTTTTGATCAGAAAAGTAATGCTTTCTTTCATTCAATTCCCTGTTTTGTACAATTCCGGTCCCCCCTTCCTAGGTAACTACCCATGTTCCCTACTGCCCTCCCACTTCTCCACTAACTTTTCCACACCTCCATTAACCAGCCACCCCTGCTGGAGCCTCCTAACAGACTGTCCCGACCAGATTACAGGGACCTCCCACTTCCTAATTACATAGCCCTTGATTCCGAAATTCATGGGCCACTACACTACACCACCTACTAGGACCGGCCACTACACATAATGGACAACCCAAAAACAAACAAACAAACAAACATACAACCAACACTGACAAACAAAACAGACAAAGGACAAACAAACAACCAACTGACAAGGACACCTAGGACACTGACAGCTGCTCATTCTGCTCAGCTCTTATTTCTCTGCGAATACACACAAGCAAAGGGTGTTATCCCTTGCTATGATCGTGAAGAACCTTCGCATATAACATGATGAGAGGCCCAACTGCCAAAGTACGGCCCCCACCATCCATAGCTGAAAAAGGTGCAAAATATTTGGATTCTACCTTAGTTGGCTATTTCCTTGGTTGGAAAATTTCTTTTACAATGGTACAAAGCACAACAGTTAGACTATGGTATCTTGGACATTTTGGGCGGCAAAGAAGGGTTCTTTTATTTCAGGTTCTCCACCAATGCCATCTTGGATGTGATCTTGGTCAAGCTGTGGCACTCTGCACAAAGATATTTGGTTCTCCAAAAACGGCATCTTGGGTTGTCCCTTGCCAAACCGCAACCATCGGTCATCCCTGCATGGGTGGTGTTCTCTCATGTCCCATGCGAGTTCCTTGATGCTGATGGAATCAGTTACATAGCTAGTGCCATTGGCAGACCATTGCAAGCTGACATGCTTACAGCATCTAGAGAAAGAGCTAACAATACCAGAGTCCTCATCGAGATTGATGCACGTGAAAGATTGTTACTCAAGTGGAAATGGAGAGAGGGATGGGTTGGTGGCTATGGTTTCCATGGATTACTAGTGGTTACCGCCTAGATGCCCTTTGTGTAAGGTTTTTGGATATGTTTACCAATGGTTGGTGAATATGAACAAGAGTAAGGGTAAAAGACCTGTTAATGACATCTCCACCCCAGAAGAATCTGCTGCTACTCCAAACCATGAAGACCTCGTGGATGTTAGTGAGGTAGTCTCTCCCTTGAAAGTGGGCAAAGCAGGTCATACTGACCATTTGTGCCCTGAGAAAGAGGGTGCAGCCACCTTGCCTATACCAGCCTCTCAGGTTCAAAAGCAGCCAACACCCTAGAAGGATTCTACTTCATCTCATGTTTCTGATACACTGATAGAACTTCTTCCTAGTAAGGATCTTTTTCCTTCACCCCGACATGAACATGAGGAGGACCAAACATTAGAGGATCCTGCTGTAGAATCAATCCCTGTAGCCCCCCAGAAAATATAAGCATGCTTTAGAGTACATTCCTAAGAGAAAAGGAGAAATTAGATGTCTCCAGAGACATCAGAAAATAATCCTTAAGGCTTGAACATAAATCTGGAAAGTAGATCTTAACATATCTAATATTTCTAGCAATCCCTTTCAAGCTAAGGAATGAATGTCTAGGATTCCTAGCTTGCTTAAGATAGAATGAAACATTGGTCTTGAGAACAACTTAGTTACAACATTAGCCTCTTCTTTATGCACATGAATTTAGGACAATTTGATCCCTTCATCTGTGATCTTTGACTTGATAAAGTGATGATCAATCCTTACAATCTTCATCCTATTATGTTGGATTTATGTTGATCACAGGCTTAGTATCATGCAACATGTGTACCTTGAGAATAACTCATTCTTAGGTCAACTCATTCCTAGCTTGCTTAAGATAGAATGAAACATTGGTCTTGAGAATTACTTAGTTACAACATCAGCCTCTTGTTGATGCATAGGAACTTAGGACAATTTGATCCCTCCATCTTCGATTGTTGACTTGATAAAGTGACATTCAATTCTTACATGTTTCATCCTATCATGCAGCATGCGTACCTTGAGAATAACTCTTTCTTAGGTCTGCCTTCAATCTCTGCCCCCCGAATTGCTTCACAAATTCCTTGTGAAATTGCCATAACTTGGCTTTGACGACTATCTTTTGCTACCACATTCTATTTTTTACTCCTCCATGTCACCAAATTCTCCCATATTTTTGTATAATTACCAGAAGTGGACTTGCAATCTGAAACATCTCCAGTCCTGATTGAGTCAACAAATCCTTGTATGATTCTAATTTCTGTCTTCTTAAACTACATACTCTTTCATGGAGATCCTATCAAGTATTGAAGCATATGATTTACAGCATCTAAATAATGCTTGGTGGGTGCATACATGACTATAAGCTCTACTACAACTCTTCCAGCTGTGAAGAATGTTGGTTTCCAATTGTCAGATGAGAAAAGCTAGTGTTTTGGGACATTGCCTGCTCTGGTTACATGCTTTTGAATACAAGCCTATTTCCAGAGATATGTGATGGAGCCAAAGCTCTGATACCTTGTGAGAAATTTCATGAATCTGGAACTGCATTTTATTCATCATCTTGGGTGCATAAATAATACATGTGGCAATACATTAGATAGAAGGAATATTATGCCCTTCACAATATCTGGAATGCACCCATGATACAGACCCAAGAAATCTGGAAGATGCCATAGTTATTCTAACTTAACCAAAAAAAAAAGGGTTAGAAAATCAAGGGAATCAAATCTGATCTCTGGTGTCTATGGAAATTACACTTGGCAAAAATAGGAACTAACTAATTTCTTTTCTAGCAAATTTTATGAGCTGAGAATACATCATTTATAGAAATATCTGAATCCTTAAGATAGGAGGAGGGGAAAAAAAAAAAGGTAGATTTATGCCTATCTAAAGGTAAGCTAAAAGATGCATTTGGATATTATAAATTTAGATAAGATGCAAATTAAAGAAGATCTGGACTAATTCTAGACCAATTTAAACCAAAAATAATGGAAGTATCAACTTAGTATCTACACTGTTCTGGACAATGAACACATCCTGACTTACCTCCCAACAGGCAAACATGAGATCTCTCGCAGTTTCCCACTAAATTTCAAGGCTTGGCTTGGAAACTAGTAGAAATGGATAATGCTTGTTTTTCTTCTATTTCTTTCCTTTTTCTTGTTATTAATTTCATTTGGTTTTATTTATTTTTAATTTTTAGTTCTCTATATTTATATGAGAGGTTTGAGCGTTTCAGACTCATGCATGGATTCTTTGATGAGATCAGGTCAATCCTGCATCCATTAATTGTGAGGACTTGTCATTGCTCCTTTTTTCTGCCAACATTACATTTTCTAGTCTTAAAAAATAGTCACTATAAAAGGCAGGCTGCTAGTGAAAATTGTGAAGGAGGTTTCAGTACTTGTCTTGATGAAACTCTGCAGTTGCCCTTGGATAGATTGACTTGGTAATTACTGACTCTGGACAATAAAACTCCAATTTCCTCTTTCTTAAATTTCTTGAACCTAGGCGCAGTTGATATTACTCAATTTCTTATGAAGGCTCTGTTACTATGAAAATATATAGAGAAGAGTGTATTCTGAGTTTTATTATATAATATTTCATGATTGTTGATAGATGAGCTGCAAGGAGTACAATTAAGGCTTGTGACAGATCTTCATAAAGGAAGGGGAATCGCTTCAGTGCATGACATTCCTCCATCCTTGTTGGTTCATGTTGAGGAACCTTATGCTGCAGTATGTCCTGATACTATTATGACATGTGCATCATTCTGTATGCAATGTGTCAACATGTTTGTTTTATGAGGGTGTCAGCGTTCCAAACCTTCAACTAATATCCTTCACCAATGTTGAAACGGAGATTAAGGATTTAAAACTGAACTAACTAGTAGATCTACATACAAGTGGCCACTAGAAATCATTGCATCTCCCAGAAAACTACTAGTGATCCAAGAAACATAAAAGTCATATGAATGATTAGTTGATCCAAGACATTTCATCAAAGGGCTTCATGCCTACTCAAACTTGATATGACTGTAGCCTAGCAATTTGTGTTAATATTTGGTGAAATGCACAATTAAGCCCTTGAACTTTTAAGATTGGTGCATGGCCCTCTATGAACTTATATGCTCAATTTTATCCATGATAGTTTTAAAAATGGGTAATTTTGCCCCTAAAGTTACATAGTTCTTCATTGTTCTTGTTGAAGTTTCAAAATTGTCAAAGTTATCATGTTAGGTTATGTAAACTTGCTAATTAATATGCACTTGAAGGGTGTTAAGATAATCGGTTTAATGTTCCTTGATAATCTGAGTATGTCTAAAAGTGTTGTATTTGGAGAGCAGGGAACTCGACTCGCTTAGGATCCCCACTACCTCAACCAATGTTCTTGGCTAGATAGATTTTAGTTTATTCTAAGCTTCTTGTACCATGAATTTGGTTTTACTCTATATTCATAAAGTTGTGAAATTCTAGTTTTAGGATTGAATTTTACTGTAACTTATTATCGTGTTTAGCGGCTGTACATTTTTTCTCATTAATATAATTAATTACTCACCCAAAAAAAAAAAGGATATCAGGCTAATTGTGTTAGTGTTGTCACAATCTTTACAAATTTGTGAATTTATGTGACTGAGGGGTTATATATAACAAAGCAAATCTCTAAAGGCTACAGTTTGCTACCATGAAAGTTTCAATGGCCTGTTTGAGTGTACTCTGCTTACATTAAAGCTGGAAAATGGACTTAATTTTCTATTAAAAAATAAATTCGTGGGTGGATAGACCTTGGAATTTGGCATACCTTATTATTGTTGTATACCTTGCATCCTTTGTAGAGCTACCATGTAGTTGCTATCAGTGATTCCATTAGAATACTCCAAAAGCTTACCAGTTTCTAAGTATAATTTTTCTGTCAAAATTAGCGTGTCTCAATTGGCTTGCAGATAATATTGAAGCCTTGTCGGGACACCCATTGTCATTATTGTTTCAATGAATTACCAGTAGATGCAGTCCCTTGTGCATCATGTTCAATAGCATTGTATTGCTCTCAGCATTGCCGAATGCAAGCAGGAGGGGGGAATTTAAGAAAAAACTCGAGAGAAATTGGAATACTTCGAAATATACCTGGCAACCTTGAAAAACACATTGCAGGAGTAATTGCAGGAGACAGCTATAAGGAAGATCTAAAGCATTTTTCTGAGCATTGCCATGAATGTCTTGGTGCAAGCTGGCCTGCTGTATTGCCACCGCATGTAGTTTTGGCTGGTCGCATAATCGTGAAATCTTTGAGGCACAGGAGTGACCCTGTCAACGGATTCATCTTAAATTTGGTATGTTTGAGAAGTATGGTTTGTCAGTCCATTTTTGGATAAGTTTTCGAAATTGAAAGGTTGGAAGTTATACATAAATGTATCTATTAGATTTACTAAATATTGTCTCTTAGGATTTAGTTTTATCTACTACAATTTGTTGGTAATTTGCTTTATACTTTACATATTTAGTGGAGATTTGGTAGGGAATGTATTTCTATTGTTTATATTTTAGCATATATTATTTAGTGGAGTTTCTTAGTTATTTAAGGGTAGATTCAAAACACCTCCTTATATTAACTCTACATGCACTTAACCCCTTATTTTCTAAATTGAGCGCTTAGATCCCCCAATCTTCAAAAATTTTATTTTTAGATCTTATATTACAATTTTCCGTTTGGGTAAAATAATTAAGAAAATACTATGAGTGCTTTTTCATTATTTTTAGGGGTAAAATGGTTATTTAGGAAACCAAAAGCTCTTTCTTGAAGATCTAAGAATGTATATGCTCAATTGAAAGGATAAAGAGGCTAAGTACACATAGAGTGACAAATGAGTTGTATTTATGATTTACTCTTATTTTTATATATATTTGGATAGCTTAATTAATAAAGATGGGGATTTTTCCTAGATACTTTTGTGGTATTAGAGCTTTGGTGAATAATAGGCCTAATGAGCAATATAACACCATCTTGAACCCTTGAAATGGGTTATGTACTAAACTTAGTTCAAAATATTTAACCCTAAGATTATTTCTACCCCACTCATGACTAATATACATTCCATTATGTGTGATTAGCACTCTTTTGCAAGTTACCCAGTTGCATTGAGGAAAGAAAGAAGGGGATGTACCAAGTATCCAATTGCCAATTACTTACACTTAGTCGAGATTATCTCTTGACTACAAAGCATGTTTAGCTCAAGTGCATGAGGAAGTGATCCTGAGAGATATTTGGAAAGTAATGAAAAAACCACTGTGGAGAGAGGTTGTTTTAGAAGAAATGAGGGCTTTGGATAAAAATAAAACTTAGGATGTTGTAGATTTGCAAACTAGGAAAAAGGCTGTAGGAAGTAAATGGCTTTTTGGCAGTAAACATAAATCTGATGGGAGTATTAAGAGATATAAAGCAAGGTTAGTTGCTTAAGGCTATACACAGGCATATGGCATAGATTATGAATAAATGTTTGCTGCAGTAGTGAAATTAAATTCTATTCGAGCGATATTGTCTCTTGCAGCAAATTTAGATTGGCAAATACATCCATTGGTTGTGAAAAAGACATTTCTCAATGGGGACTTAGAAGAGGAGATCTACATGAAGATGCCACTTGGTTTCACTCTAGGAGGTAAAGTGTGTATGCAAGTTGAATAAGTCTTTATGGGCTAAAATAGTATCTTAGGGCATGGATGCAAAGAAAGTGAAGCTGAACATATGTTGTTTATTAAAGCAAGAGCAAGCATATTGAAGTCTATTTTAATTGTATATCTAGATGACATCATTATTACAAGTGATGATTGTAGGAAATCAAACCAGATTCTCTTCTATATTAGGAATTAATATCCTAGGATTGCATTGTAATATTCTGTGTATATATATATAGATAGCAATATTGTGTATCATATATATAGTGCATATTTTAGGAATAGAAAGATATAGTCAGAAATATTTCTTTTGTATATATATGTGTATCTATTCTTTGAAATAATAAGAGAAGTTTTTCATTAAACATTATTTGCTACATGGTATCAGAGCTACAGACTAAAAAATTCTGCAGATACTGCTTCTCTTTCTTCTCTTCTGTCTGTTTTTTCTTTTCCGTACCGTCTCTCTCTCTGCTGCTCTCCCTCTCTTCCGGGTAGCTCTCACAGCTCTCACAGACCTGTAGTATGGCTGATTCTGATGGATCTTCTGGGGGCTCCTCAACAACAAATTCGCTCCCTGGAATAACGCCAACACCCATTGAAAATAGTTTCATCCAACCGGTCCATCAGTCATAAACTCAATGGCCATAACTATCTCCAATGGTCACAAGCAACAATGTTGTTTGTTAGCGAAGAAACAAAATGACTATCTCACCGGAGTCATTACTCAACCCAATCCACGTGATCCAAAATTCAAATCATGGAGGGCAAAAAATAATCTTGTTATGTCTTGGCTAATTGGGTCCATGACAACCGAGATTGGAGAGAACTTCTTGTTATACTCCACGGCAAAAGAAATTTGGGATGCTACTCGTGATACATTCTCAAATCACGAAAACACAATTGAGCTATTCCATGTGGAAAGTACACTTCAAGAATTGAGACAAGGAGAAAAATCGGTCACCGTGTACTTCACATCACTCACTCGACTTTGGCAATAATTAGATATGTTTGAATCCCATGAATGGAATTGTCCCTTGGATCGTGCTTATTTTAAGAAGATCATTGAAACCAAGTGGATATTTAAGTTCTTGATGGGCTTAAATAAATCCTTAGATGAAGTCTGGGGCAGAATCCTTGGAACAAAGCCGCTGCCTAGCTTACGAGAGGTGTTTTCTGAAGTCCGGAGGGCAGAAAGTTGCAAGAGAGTGATGCTGGGAAACTCAGAAAATCTAGTGTCAACAAAAAGTTCAGCTCTTGCGGCAGTAAAGGACCGACTGTACCTATCCAATGTTGCTGCAGTTGATAGTAGGAGAATGCATCAGAATTCGGGTGACAATCGGCCACGTCGAGGACGTCCCTGGTGTGATCATTGCAAAAAGCCAGGCCACCTCAAGGAAACGTGCTGGAAACTGCATGGAAAGCCACTTGATTGGAAATCAAGCAGAGACCGTGAGGCTAAGGGGAATACTGCTTTCACGGAGACTTCACCAACCGTCAATCAAGCACCTTTCACCAAGGATCAATTGGAATTACTCCAACAGCTGATCCATAATTCATCTAAATCAACATCTCCTCATGCTGGGGAACATGGATCAGGTAATCACACACTACATGTTGCTCAAAACCCATCGTTATCATGGATAGTGGACTCCAGAGCATCAAATCACATGACAGGTGACAGATCTCTTTTCACATCTTACTCACCTTGTAAAGAACTACAAACTGTAAGGATAGCCAATGGTACTCGCACTCAAGTTGCAGGAATAGGAACAATCTGCCTTTCAAGCTCTCTAATTCTCTATTCTGTGTTGTTGGTACCTGACCTAGATTGCAATCTAATCTCGGTTAGCAAACTAAATAGTGATCTGCAATGTGAAACTAAGTTCTTTGCCAACTATTGTGTATTTCAAGACTTGAGCTCGGGGAGGACGATTGGCAATGCTGAGCTTCGCAAAGGTCTCTACATTCTTGATGTAAACATCTCATCCTCATACAGCATCTCTAGCAATAAAGTTAGTTCTTGTCATGTTAGTCATTCAAATAAGGATAGTACAATCATGATGTGGCACTCTCGATTAGGTCATCCAAATTTCTTATATATGAAACTATTGTATCCATCTCTATTTATCAATAAAAATCCAAATTTATTTCATTGTGAAATATGTCAATTTGCAAAACACACTCGGAGCACATACTATCCACTACCCTACAAACCAAGTCATCCTTTTTCTTTCATACATGGTGATATTTGGGGACCAACTCGTATTCCCAATATTACTGGTACTCGATGGTTTCTATTGTTAGTTGATGATCATACACAGACTGTGCTGGACATACCTCATGAAAGAAAAATCCGAGACCAATCATATTTTCCAACACTTTCATGCTATGGTTAGAAACCAATTCAAGAGTGACATCCAAATTCTCAAAACTGATAATGCTAGAGACTTCTTTAACTCAAATCTCAGTCTTTATCTCAAATCACATGGTATTGTTCAACAAAGTTCATGTGTTGATACACCTCAACAAAATGGTGTGGCCGAAAGGAAAAATCGCCATATCCTTGAAGTTGCTCGCTCCTTGCTTTTTCAAACCAATGTTCCTAAGAAATTTTGGGTAAAGCTGTACTCACAGCTACATATCTCATTAATAGGATGCCCTCACGTGTTCTTAAATTCAAATCACCATTACAAATGCTCCACAAGTTTTACCCAACCTCACGGTTAGTATCACAAGTCCCACTCAAACTTTTTGCGTGCACTGCATTTGTTCACATTAATCATGGAAAGCTCGATGCGCGTGCACTTAAATGTATGTTCATAGGATACTCACCAAATCAGAAAGGGTACAAATGTTTCTCTCCTCTCACATCGTAAATTCTATCATACTATGAATGTCACCTTCTTTGAAGAAAACCCATTTTTTCCCAATTCTGTAATTCAGGGGGAGCATGACTCTCGTACTCATGAATTCCAGAATTGGGATTGGACTTCTTTTATTGAAACAAGTCCATCTAGTTCTTCGCCCAGTTCAGTTATATGTCAAGACACAAGTCTAAGGAGTTCATCACCGATGAACTATCCTAAACATCTTCTTCTTCCTATCGAAGAAATCAATGTTTATACAAGAAGGAAAAGATCATTGCAGAATGAACAACAGACCCAAGAGATCCCCTCCAGTGACAATTCTGAAACAACGCCAACTAAGGAAGGATCTTGTTCCCAATCAGCAAAGGAAAAGGTAATCGATCATGATCCAAATTTAGATTTGCCAATTGCTCATAGGAAAGGAGTTCGATCATGCACGCAACACCCGCTATGCAACTACATCTCCTACTCAAATCTATCACAAAAATTCCGAGCATTTGTAACCTCTCTGGACAATATACAAAGCTCTAAAGGTCCCTGAATGGAGGAAAGCAACACTAGAGGAGTTGAATGCACTTGAGAAGAATGGCCACATGGGTTCTAACATCATTACCACCAGGGAAGAAGACTGTAGGATGCAAATGGATATTCTCAATCAAACAAAAAGCTGATGGAGGCATTGATAGGTACAAAGCTCGGTTAGTAGCTAGAGGATTCACGCAGTCATATGGAATTGATTATCAAGAAACTTTTGCTCCTGTGGCTAAGCTCAATACAATACGCGTGCTATTATCCGTTGCTGCAAATCAGGATTGGCTACTGTTCCAGCTTGATGTGAAGAATGCGTTTCTCAATGGAGACTTAATTGAGGAAGTCTATATGGACATACCTGCTGGCTTTGAAACCGAGAAAACAAGAGGAAAAGTGTGCAAGCTACAAAAGGCACTATATGGACTGAAACAATTACCTCGAGCTTGGTTTGATAGGTTCACAAGAGTACTTAAACAATGCGGGTACTCTCAATCTCAAGTAGATCACACACTATTCATCAAACATTTCATAGATGGGAGAATTACAATATTGATTGTATATGTTGATGATATAGTCCTTACTAGGAATCATGAAGGAGAGATGAGAAAACTTAAGATCTTATTGTCCAATGAATTCGAAATCAAAGACTTAGGACATTTAAGATATTTTCTGGGAATGGAAGTAGGCAGAACTAGCAAAGGAATTTCAGTTTCTCAACGCAAATATGTTCTGGATCTTCTGACTAAAACAGGAATGAGTGGATGCAAGCCTGTTGAAACACCTATGGATCCCAATACAAAATTAATGCCTCGAACTGGAGAGTTAGCAGCAGATAAGGGGCGTTATCAACGGTTAGTAGGAAAGTTGATATACCTTACCCACACACGCCTAGATATAAGATTTGCAGTCAGTATTGTGAGTCAGTAACTAAGCAATCCATCTACAGATCACATGGAGGCAGTGAATAGAATCCTCAAGTATCTCAAAGAGGATCCTGGAAAGGGGTTAATGTTTGAGAAGGCACATGATAGATCACTTGTTATCTACACTGATGCAGATTGGGCTGGATCTCCTATTGATAGAAAATCTACATCAGGATATTGCTCATTTGTTTGGGGAAACCTGGTAACATGGCGAAGTAAGAAGCAACAAGTAGTAGCTCGCAGCAGCGCTGAAGCTGAGTTTCGAGCATTAGCTCAAGGCATATGTGAAGGAATTTGGTTAAAACGTCTTTTGAATGAACTCAAAATTGGTATGGATGATCCTATTCAAGTGATGTGTGATAACCAGTCAGCAATTGCAATTGCCAAGAACCCAGTTCATCATGACAGAACAAAGCATGTCGAAATAGATAGGCATTTCATCAATGAGAAAATAGAAGGAAATTTCTCTTAATTATGTTCCTTCTAGACAACAAGTGGCAGATATCTTGACAAAGGCTCTATTTCGACCCAACTTCATTGAACTAAGTTCCAAGCTTGGTTTAATGAACATATATCATCTAGTTTGAGGGGCAGTGTAGGAAATCAAACCAGATTCTCTTCTATATTAGGAATTAATATCCTAGGGATTGCATTGTAATATTCTGTGTATATATATATAGATAGCAATATTGTGTATCATATATATAGTGCATATTTTAGGAATAGAAAAATATAGTCAGAAATATTTCTTTTGTATATTATATGTGTATCTATTCCTTGAAATAATAAGAGAAGTTTTTCATTAAACATTATTTGCTACAATGATGTTTGGGAAATTGTTCAGCTGAAAAGAAGATCAAGGAGTTGTTTGAAACCAAGGAACTTGGGGAATTAAAGTTCTTTTTAGGTATGGAAGTGGCTAGGAGGGTGAGGTATTTTCATCAATTAAAGGAAGTACGTGCTGGATCTATTAAAGGATATAGATAGATAGGTTGTAAACAGGTTGTAAACTTACCGGTACTCCTTTACCCCAAATCTGGAAAATTTGTGCTCCAAAAGTGCTCCAAAATAAGATATTCCAGTAGATAAAGGTTAGTATCAAAAACTAGTTGGGAGACTAATATACTAAACTCTTACCCAACTTGACCTTGCTTAACCTATCAGCCTGATCAGCTAGGTGATGCATGCTCCTACTAAGCATCACTTGAATGGAGTTAACCATATCTTGAGATATCTCAAGGAAACCTTGGGTAAGGGTCTACTTATTCAAAAGATGGAAAATAGAAACCTCGAAGCCTTTGTAGATGTTGATTGGGGTGGTGATGTACCTAATAGCAAATTGACTTTTGGTTATTGCACAAAACCGTGGGGCAATCTTGTGAGTTGGAAGAGAAAAAAAAAAAATCGGTGGTGGCCAAAAGTAGTACTAAAGCTGAATATAGAATTATTGCTGAAGGAATACGTGATGTGATTTGAATTCATAGATTGTTAAAAGATTTAGAAATGGAAGCTACAAATATGAAGTGATTTGAGCTTGATTTGAATTTAGAGTTTGTTAATAGATTTAGAAATGGAAGCTGTTAAGAGAGAAAAGAGAAACCAAAATCTTATTTTATCAATATTGTACTGTACAATTATATATATGTATGCAAAAAAAATGGTATTTTATAGACTAAACTATGTAGGACAAATGTACATATACTACTTAACACTTCCCCTCAAGCTAGAGGATATAAATTATATGCACCAAGCTTGTTAAAAATATACCTAATACGAAAACCCGTAAGAGATTTAGTTAAAATATAAGTCATTTGATCATTTGAGTTGAAATGGCTAGTGATAATATAGCAAGAGATGATCTTTTCTTGAATAAAGTGAGTCAATCTCTATATGTTTAGCTCTCTCATGGAAGATTGGTGTTATGTATACTAGTCTCCTATCTCTTAGTTTATAGAATACTAAACTTGTATACGTATATAAATACTTATATAGTACAATATTTGTTAAATAATAAGATTTAAGGTTTCTCTTCTCTCTCTATTTTCCTTTCCTCTTAACATGGTATCAGAGCTAAGAAACGAGAAACCCTAAAATCGCCCAAACACTTAAAAAAAAAAAACCTAATTTTGGCGGTGAGTACTGTTCACCGAACCCTAATTTCGGTGGGGAGGTACTTTCCGGTGTCGGATTTAAAATCTGATCACATCACCATGTTCCTCTCTTCTTCGGTGTCAAATCCCAGAAGCCTTGTCGCCGGAAGCTCCTCTACGCACCACCATGCACTGCTATCATCCTTATATCTAGTTATTCGAGGGTTTACAGTGATTGTTTTGCTTTATTAAGGCGTGGAACAACAACACCATCCTCTTCCACATCTGTTTGCCTTTGTACACCATCAACTGCCACTGTTCACTGTCGACCGCCGCCGACTGCCGCTGACCATCACTGTTTGTTTGTTCTTTTCACCTTTTATCATTCCTTTTTTAAGGTGTTCTCTTAATCTAATATGGCTTATGATAGTTCATCATAAAAAATTAGTCCTTTCTTGAGCTTATTATCTCTTTCTCTTGCCATTGCAATTAAGAAATTGATGGGTAGTTCAAATTATTTATCTTGGTCTACAACTGTCGAGTTATGGTGTATGGGTTAAGGTTTACAGGACCACTTGATCACTAGAGTTGAAGATGTGGAGAAAGAAAATAGAAATGATTGGATACGAGCTGATGCTTTATTATTGAGTCTCCTATGGCAATTCATTGATTCTTCTCTTCATCTAATCTATAATCATTATCACACATGCTATGATGTATGGATTCAAGCAGACTCTTTATACTAATGACATACAACGTCTGTATTCGGTAATTTCTAACCTGCTTAATTTGAGACAATCGCGTATATCTATTACTGATTTTCTTGGTAAATGGGCATCTATTAAGGCTGAGTATAACTCACTCCTTCCTCCCGATCAGTCACTCAATGATGATTTAGCTTAGAGGGACAAATTCTTTATGGTTTGCATTCTTGCTATGCTCGGTCTTGATCTTGCTGCAATTTGTGATCAAATATTGGCTAGTCCTATTGTACCATATATGGATGAAGTTTTCTCCTGCCTTCTTCGTGTCTCATCCATCCCTAATGCACCTTTATCTGGGTTTCCTCCTGTGGATAATTCATCTTTTGCTTCTCATGTGGCTCCTAGAACTTGAATAAATTCAAGAGAAGCCCAAGGTGGAGATTGTGGAGGCAATAGGGGAGATCGTCCTAGATGTACTTATTGTCATCGGTGGGGACATACTAAAGACAAATGCTACAAGTTACATGGACATCCTCTATGTGCTAACATAATCCAGAATACTAATTTTGTGTCATTTGAAGAACAACATTAGGACTCTCTTCTACTTACAGGAGTTGATCTAGAAAATTATCTTTAGTATCAAGCTTTAAAGCAGTCATCATCTTCTACTGCTTCCTTTGTTTATACTGGTAAATCTGTTGCATGTCTCACTCAGTGTTCTTCTTCTTTAGGCCCATGGGTGATTGATTCTGGTGCTTCTGAACATATTTCTAGTAATCTCAATTGTTTTCTCATTTTGTTAAATTTACCTCATTACCATCAGTAACTGTAGTAAATAGTTCACATATAGTTGCCAAAGCAATGGGTAGTGCTCAACCCTTATCATCTCTGCCATTGGAACGTGTTCTTTATATTCTTTATTATCCTTTTAATCTTGTCTTTGTTAGTAAAATCACCCTTGCACTAAACTGTTTTATTAAATTTGACCCTCATTCTATTATTTTCTAGGACCTCAGTACGGGATATACGATTGGTATAGGATGTGAGTCACAATGGCTTTACTACATTAATAAATCACCAGCTTCTTCTATTACATGTTCTGCTACAGTTTTTCCAACTCTTCTTCATAATTGGTTGGGCCATTCTAGTTTTGTCAAACTTCAGAAGATGGTTCCTTGTTTATCGCATTTATCTACTTTAGAATGTGAGTCGTGTCAACTTGGAAAATAGTCTAGGACTTCATTTCCCAAGAGAGTCAATAATCATGCTACATCTCCTTTTTCTATAGTTCTTTTAGATATTTGGGGCCCTAATCGTGTCATCTCTGTTTTAGGTTTTCAATATTTTGTAACCTTTATTGATGAGCATTCTCGATGTACTTGGTCATATTTAATGAAAAATCATTTTGAATTATTTTCTATTTTTCAGTCTTTTTGTGCTGAAATCAAAACTCAATTTAATACATCTATACAAGTCTTGCGTAGTGATAATGCTCATGAGTATTTTTCTACTCAATTTATGTCATCTCATGAAATTTTACATCAATCTTTTTGTGCTTACACACTTCAACAAAATGGTGTTGCTGAACGTAAAAATCAACATCTAATTGAGACTGCTTGTACACCTCTTTTACACCATCACGTTCCTACTCGTTTTTGGGCTGATGCTGTGCTTAATGCATGTTATCTCATTAATAGAATGCCTTCCTCTATCCTTCAGCACAAAATTCCTCACACTATCTTATTTCCTGATCAATCATTGTACACTCTTCCCCTTCGTATCTTTGGTTGCACATGCTTCGTTCATGATATGTCTTCTAGTCAGGATAAACTCTCAGCTCGATTTATTTAGTGTGTTTTTCTTGGTTACTCTAAACTTAAAAAAGTTTACAAATGCTATTCTCCCATTACTCGTCGTTATTATTTGTCTCCTCATGTCACTTTCTTTGAATCTTCTTCTTTCTATTCCTCATCTTCATCTGATAGTCATATGTTTGAAGTTCTAACTATTCCATCTCAATTATCTCTTCTTGAGTTTGTCCCTCTTGTCTATGACTTTTGTTCTTCCCCTTCACCATTGTGGGTATACCATCGACGCTCTCAAAACCTACCCTCCTTAGCATCTCCACCTCCTTTAGATGCTCCTACAGACTCACATTTTGATCCAATGCCTCCACTGACTAAGGAGCTCCTTAAAGCAGACCTTCCAATTGCTCTCCGAAAGGGTATTCGTTCTACTCGTAATCTTCATCCTATATATAATTTTCTCAGTTATCATTGGTTGTCCCCATCCTATTGCAATGTTGTTTCATCTTTATCTTCCGTTTCTGTTCCTAAAAATGTAAGTGAGGTACTTTCAGATCCAGGATGAACACAGGCAATGGTAGAAGAGATGACTGCCTTACATGCTAATGATACTTGGGACTTGGTTTCTTTACCTCCTGGAAAGTGTCTAGTTGGGTGTCAATGGGTTTACGCTGTAAAAGTCAGTCTTGATGGTCATGTTGATCGGCTTAAGGCTTGATTGGTTGCCAAGGGTTATACTCAGGTGAATGGTTTAGGCTATGTTGATACTTATTCTTCTGTTGCTAAGTTTTCATTTGTTTGCCTGTTTTTATCCATTGCAGCTATGAAACACTAGCTTTTATACCAGTTGGACATAAAAAATGCCTTTCTTCATGATGAACTCTAGGAGGAAATTTATATGGAGCAACCGCTTGGCTTTGTTGCTCAAGGGGAGTCTAATCTGGTATGTAAACTTCTTTGCTCATTTTATGGGTTGAAACGGTCTCCTCGTGCTTAGTTTGGCCGATTCAGTATGATGGTTATAGAGTTTTGTATGACTTGTAGTTTATCTGATCGTTCAGTGTTTTATAAGCACATATCTAAGGAGGAATGTATTTACTTAATTGTTTATGTAGATGATATTGTCATAATTGGAAACGATCAAAATGGTATTACTGACTTGAAAGCACATCTTTTCAAGTATTTTCAGACCAAAGATCTTGGCTTGTTAAGGTACTTCTTTGGTATTGAAGTGGCTCAATCCAATGTCGGTATAGTTCTTTCCCAAAGAAAATATGCTTTAGATCTTCTCGAAGAAACTAGGATGCTCAATTGTAAGACTGTAGATTCTCCAATGGATCCTAATGCAAAATTATTACCAAGACAGGTAGAGTTATTTGTAGATCCTGGTGGATATCGTGTGTTGGTTAGTAAACTTAGTTATCTTACTATCACTCGACTTGATATATCATTTGCGGTTAGTATTGTTAGCCAGTTTCTTCAATCACCCTATAATAGTCATTGGAATGCGATTGTTAGGGTTTTTAAATATATTAAGAATGCTCCAGGTAGAGGCTTACTATATAAAGATCAGGGTCATTCCCAAGTAATTGGATATTGCGATGCTGATTGGGTAGGTCCTCCATCTGATAGAAGTTCTACCTCGGGTTACTGTGTGCTGATTGGAGGTAATCTAATATCATGGAAAAGTAAGAAGCAAGATGTTGTGGTTAGATCTAGTACAGAAGCAGAATACTGTGCTATGGCCTTAGCAACTTGTGAGCTGATTTGATTGAAACAGTTACTTCAGGAATTAAAGTTTTGTGAAATATCACAAATGCAACTAATTTGTGATAATCAAGTTGCATTATGTATATCCTCTAATCCAGTCTTTTATGACAGAACTAAATATATAGAGATTGATTGTCACTTCATTCGAGAGAAGATCATCTCCGGTTGTATCATCATTAGTGGTAGCCTCCTAGGAGTGACTATCATGTGTGATACAATGTAAAGAGAAAAAATCAAGTAGTTTACCTGAGCTTAAGCCTAGCTGGAGAACTAACTCTCTCTCCACAACAAACTAATATTCAAATAACAAATTTCCTAACAGACTTTCCCTCCTCCTTCCCTTTATAGGCTTGCTGCTCCCTTTCATTCCACGTCAGCCCATATTCTCTAATCGCTTTTGTTTCCTTCTATTTCTGTCTGCTTGCTTGTCTACGTAATCATCTCAATACCCTTTTCCACGTCAGCCTCTCTATGCCCTTACATTTATGAATTATTTACAAGTGCACCACTCCCCTATACCACTAACATTATACTACACACACTACTAAAAAACATATTATATCATATATTACAATATAATATAACTTCTATAGTATGGTCATCATTTCCCTTTCCTCCGTTGATACACTCCAATCGGAGTATCTAAGGACTCCCCTCTTGGCATCATATCAATTGCCTCCCTCGATAAATTGTCCTTGTCCTCAAGGACAAAATCCGGAAAGTGGAAGCAGAACTTAGAAGTATCCACCCAAGTAGCATCCTCGGAAGACTGCCCTTGCCATTGCACCAGCACCTGAGGAACTTGCCGTTGATCATCATGTTGAAAATGTCTTCCCAAAATGGCTACAGGTAGATGAGCGAAAGGCATTGGTTCCTCATAGAGATCAGTAGGTAGAGCAGGTGTAGATGAGAAAGATCCCACTGCCTTCTTGAGGAGGGAAATATGGAACACAGGGTGTAGACGGCTATGTGGAGGGAGCAGCAATTGATACGCCACCTTGCCCACCTGTTTGCTGATGTGGAATGGCCCAAAGAAGCGTGGAGACAACTTGGAGGAGTTCTTAGTGCTGATGTGATGTTGTAAAGAAGGACAGATCTTAAGAAAGACCCAATCTCCTACTGCAAACTCCACATTCCTCTGATGTTTATTTGCATTGTGACAATACAAAGATTGTGCATGCAACAAATTGTGCCTTAGTTGAGTTAGGACAGCATCTCAGGTTCGTAAAGCAGTACGAAGCTCCTGGTGCTGAACTTCTTTGTCCACAAATGCTCGTAGTGCAGGTGGTGGCCGGCCGTAGACAATCTCAAATGGAGTGGATTTGGAAGCTGTATGAAAAGCTATATTATAATGGTACTTTGCCCATGGAAGCCAAGCACTCCATTGAGTAGGATGTTCTCCCACAAAGCAACGAAGGTAGCACTCCAAGCACCTATTCAATACTTCTGTTTGGCCATCCGTCTCGAGGTGATAGGCGGTGCTAAAGTGTAGAAGGGTACCTTGCAAGTGAAATAATTCTACCCAAAAGTTGCTTACAAATGTGGGATCCCTCTCACTAACAATAGTCCTCGGTACTCCATGTAGACGAACCACCTCTTTGACAAACAAACTAGCCACACTCTTAGCTGTATAGGGATGCTTGGTGGGTATAAAGTATCCATATTTAGAAAGTCTGTCAACCACAACTAACACCACATCAAACCTTTTGGAATTTGGAAGTCCTCTAATAAAATCTATAGAAATATCCTCCCATATCGCCTCCGGAATTGGTAAAGGGCACAAAAGGCCAGCTGGAGCTAAAGATTGGTATTTTTGTCATTGACACACCGCGCAAGCAGCCACAAACTCAGTCACATCTCTTTTCATCCCTATCCAATACACATTAGCAGCCAATCTTCTATAGGTACGCAAGAATCCCGCATGTCCCCCTGTAGGAGAAGAATGAAATTCATGCATGAATACTTGAGGTCACTTAGATGCTGCGGGAACCACTAGCTGATCATGGTAAAGGAGAGTATCTTTTGCAAGATGAAACCCCTGGCCAGCTGACTCCCCCTCTCGTAACAGTTTTAATTTTTTTTCCGAGAATTGCATCCTCTTCCACTAGTTTCTTAATTGACTCCAGATCAATCCACACGGGACCGGATATTTGGGATAGATGAATATCATCAAAACCTCGAGACAAGGCATCTGCTACGGTATTCTCGCGGCCATGTTGGTATTGGACTTCAAAATCATAGCCTAGCAACTTTGGCAACCAGTTCTGTTGGTTAGGGGATACCACACGACGTTGGAGGAGATGTTTCAAGCTCTTCTCATCCGTCTTAACAATAAACCGTTTGCCCATTAGGTAAGGTTGCCAATGTTGAATAGCCAACACTATTGCCATTAGTTCCTTCTCATATGTTGACTTGGCTAACGTGTGGTTAGTTAGTGCCTTACTAAAATAAGCAATGGGTTGTTGATGTTGCTGCAATACTGCGCCTAATCCTCTACCCAATGCGTCACACTCCATTGTAAAAGGTTGTGTGAAATTGGGCATTGCCAACACTAGAGCTGAAATGAGAGCTTGTTTCAATCGCATGAAAGCATCCTCAGATTGCTCTGACCATCCAAAGTTATTTTTCTTCAATAGCTCAGTCAATGGCTTGGCAATCTTCCCATAATCTTTGATGAATTTCCTATAATAACCCGATAAGCCTAGAAATCCACTTAACCCCTTCAACGTCTTTAGCCTGGGCCAATTAAGGACTGCTTGAACCTTGCTGGGATCTATGGCTACACTGTCCTTTGACACAATGTGCCCTAAGTATTCCAAGGATGATTGTCCAAACAAGCACTTCTTCCGATTAGCATATAATTGTTGTTGCTGTAGTGTAGAAAAAACATGCCTCAAGTGCTCCAAATGAGTAGACATATCCTTGCTATAAACCAAGATGTCATCGAAAAAAACCAACACAAAGGGTTTGAGATACGGTTGGAATATTGCATTCATAGTTGATTGGAATGTAGCCGGCGCATTGGTCAAGCCAAACGGCATTACTAAGAACTCATAATGACCATGATGAGTTCTAAATGCTGTCTTATGGATGTCTCCTTCCGCTATCCTAATTTGGTGGTACCCTGATCTCAAATCAATCTTAGAAAACACACTTGCTCCATACAATTCATCCATTAGTTCATCAATCACTAGAATAGGAAACTTGTCTGGAATCGTTGCCTCATTGAGAGCTCTATAATCCACACAAAACCTCCATGAACCATCTTTCTTTTGCCACAGATTCTGCAAGGCAGTCCCATATTCGGTGACAGATTTATCCCCTTGTTTGATGGCTCTTGCTTTGACCTTTATCTCATAAATTTGGGCAGCATTATTAGCCTTTGAGTACGTACGAGTTATGTAGTTCCAGATATCCTTTGCAGAGGTCAAAAACATGCAGGTGTCGCTGATTGCTGATTCCATGGAGTCCCATAACCATGACATGATCATGGAGTCCTCCTCATCCCATGAGTCAAAGGTGGGATCTGTTCTTGATGGCCCAGTTCCAAGGAGATGATTGAGTTTTCCCTTGCCCTTGAGATACGTGCGAACAAATTGAGACCACGTGAGATAATTTGCCCCGTTGAGTCTATTGGATTGCCTAATGTTCTGCAATTCATCAGTTTTCTGAATTGGATTGGAATCTTCACATTTGGAAGTCGACATTATGGTGAGTGACAATAGTGAATATCAGCAATGAAGGCTGAACAATGGATAACCAGAATTCAAAGTTTGCAGCAATGAAGGCTGCTTGAAGAAGAGACTAAAAACTCCAGGAAAAAATCCTAGGGCTCTGATACCATGTCATAAAATGTGTAATTCACTTCCATTCTCAGAGAAATGGTATAAACATTTATAGGAATATAATTAGCCAAAAAAAGGAAAGAAAATTGACTAAATCTAACTATGGAAATTACAGAAAAATAACAGCCTAGCTAATTCCTTAATTGTAGGATTACAATATTAATTTCCTGATTCTATTTACAGCTATACATCTCGACAGTAACCTTTTTTAAGTTTGGAGTAATAAAAAAAAACACACTTAATAGATCAAGGTGAGAGTTATCTTGACCAGGAAACATATCATGAACAAAGCATGTGCAATTAAAGACATGTAGAGTAAGAGTGTATAATGATTGATCAGGGAATAAGATAGTGTGGGGAATTTTGTGCTGAAGGACAGAAGAAGGCATTCTGTTAATGAGATAACATGCAGTAAGCACAACATCTGCCTAAAAATGAGTAGGAACATGGTGATGCAAAAGAAGAGTGCGGGCAATCTCGATTAGATGTTGATTTTTATGTTTAGCAACACCGTTTTGTTGAGGAGTATAAGCACAAGAGGATTGATGTAAATTTCCATAAGATGACATAAATTGAGTAGAAAAATACTTAGGAGCATTATTACTACATAAAATTTGTATAGATGTATTAAATTGAGTTTTGATTTTAGCACAAAAAATTCAAAAATAGAAAATAGTTCAAAACGACTTTTCATTAAATATAACAAAATGCATCGAGAATAGTCATCAATAAATGTTACAAAATATTGAAAACCTAAAATAGAGATGACATGACTAAAGCACCAAATTTCTGAATGAACTACAAAAATAGGACATGCAGCCCGATTATTGACTCTCCTGGGAAATGAAGTTCTAGACTGTTTTCCAAGTTGATATGACTTACACTCTAAAGTAGATAGATGCGAGAAGTAAGGAACCATATTTTGAAATTTGGCAAAACTAAGATGACCTAACCGATTTTGGAGAAGAGTTGGAGAGACTGTAGTAGAACATGTAATAGAAGAAGTTGATGACTTATTGATGTAGTAAAGCCCTTGTGACTCACATCCTATGCCACTCGTTTGTCTTGTACTAAGGTTTTGGAAAATAACAGATCGAGGGTTAAATTTAATAGAACAGTTTAGTGCACGGGTGATTTTACTAACGGAGACGAGATTAAAAGGACAATGAGGAATATAAATAACATGTTCCAATGGCAGAGATGATAAGGGTTGAGCATTAATCACCGCTTTGGCAATTGTATGTGAATCATTTGCTACAGTTACTGATGGTAATGAGGTGGATTAAAAAAAATGATAAAAGAGTTGGGGATTACTAGAAATATGTTCAGAAGCACTAGAATCAACCATCCATGGGTCTAAAGAAGAAGACTAAGTGAGACACGTAGCAGAGTTACTGGTATGAGTAAAGGAAGCAGTAGATGATGATGCTTGCTTTGAAGCTTGATATGAAAGATAATTATCTAGATTAGCTCTTGTGAGTAGAAAAGAGTCCTGATGTTGTTCTTCAAACGGTGCAGAATTAGTATTTTGAATGATATTAGCATGTGGCAGACGTGCATGTAACTTGTGACATTTGTTTTTAGTTTTTCCCCACCGATGACAATAGGAACATTTAGGACAATCTCTTCTATTATCTCCACGATCTCTACCTTGTGCTTCTCTTGGATTTATTTGAGCTCTGGGAGCCACATGAGAAGCTAAAGCTAAATTGTTCACAGGAGGGAAACCATGTAAAGGTCCATTAGGGATGGATGAGACACAAAGAAAGTGGGAGATACTTCATCTATAGATGGTACGATAAGACCGACCAGTATTTGATCACGAATTGGAGTAAGATCAGGATTGAGAGTAGTAAAAATGCAAACCATAAAGAATTTGTCTCTTGAGCTAAATCATTCTTGAGAGATTGACTGGGAGGAAGGAGAGAGTTATATTTAGCCTTAATAGATGCCCATCTCCTAAGAAAATCGGTAGTAGATATACCCGATTGTCTCAAGTTAAGTAGATTAGAAATTACTGAATACAAACGCTATATATCATTAGTATAAAGAGTCTTTGCTTGAATCCATACATCATAGCATGTGTGATAATGATTGTAAATTGGAAGAAAGGGAAAAATCAATGGATTGCCACAGAAGACTCAATAGTAAAGCATCGACTCTTATCTAATTATCTTTATTTTCCTTTTGCACATCTACTTTAGTGGTCAAGTGGTCCTGTAAACCTTGACCCATACACCATAACTCCACTGTTGTAGACCAAGATAAATAATTAAACTACTTATCAGTTTCTCGGTTGCAATGGGAGGAGATGGGAATAATAAGCTTAAAAAAGGACTAGTTTTCGATGAGGAACTATTGTGAGCCATATTTGATTAAAGGGATACCTCAAAAAGAATGAAAAAAAAAAAAAGTGAAAAGAACAAACATATAGTAGTTGCAGGTGGAGGCTGGTGGTGGTCGGCGATGAACGGTGGTGGTTGGTGGCAGATGAAGATGAACAAAGGTGGAAGAGGATGGTGTTACCGTTCCACACCTCAATAAAGCAAAACCTAATGTGGAACACTAGAGAAACTGTCGGAAATTTTAAATAACAAGAATGTAGTGGAAAGCGGCGGCATGTGGTGGTGTGTGGAGAAGCTTCTGGCTGCAAGATTTTTGAGATATGACATCGGAAAAGAGAGGAACACGGCAATATGATTGGATTTCAAATCTGATACTGGAAAGGCATGCCACAAGCTTGACTTCGTCGAAATTAGGGTTTATGTTTGGGCAATTTAGGGTTAAGGTTTATGTTTAGGATTTATATGATTTAGGTTTCTCATCTTATGGCTCGATACCATGTTAAGAGAGAAAAAATAGAGAGAGAAGAGAAACTAGGATCTTATTTTATTAATATTGTGCTATACAAGTATATATACGTATACAAAAAAATGGTATCTTATAGACTAAACTATGTGGGATAAATGTACATATACCACTTAATAGAAGCTACAAATATGAAGTGATTTGAACTTAGAGATTGTTAAAAGATTTAGAAATGGAAACTATAGATGTGTGGTTACATTGTGATAGTAAATCAGCCCTAAGCATTGTGAAGAACCCAATTCGGCACAAATGCATGAAACATGTTTGACTTGACTGAAATTTCATAAAAACAGGAATTGAGAGTAGAGGAATAAAATGACAGTATATTCACACTGTCAACCATGAGGCAGATATTCTTACCAAGTCCGTGTCAATACAAATATTCATAGAGACTTCAAGCAAACTAGGAATGCTAGATATCACTTCTTTAGCTTGAGGGGGAGTGTAGGAAATCTAAACATGTTTGCACGTGTGTTGTCTTCCATTGTGTTTTATTTTCTGTGTATTTTTTTCTTGTTCCATATTTGCTGGTCTCTGCATTTTTCTGTTTGGATGTAATTTGTGGTTTTATTTCATCTAGATTAGATTGGTTTCAAGTTTTATTTGGTTATTCCTAGATTTAGGTTAGTTGCTGATTTTAGGGAGATCAGATAAGCTTAGCTGATGGAAACTCTTGTATTTAATTCTGAAGTTGTAAAGCAAGATAATATGAAAAGAAATTTTCTATCTATACATTATGTCTTCAACTTTTGCAAATATGTTGGAATATATGTTCTTTTAACTTTTAGTGTGTATTATTGTGTATATATGCATGAATTTCTGGATGAATAGGGATGATAGATTTTTCCTGAATACTTTTGAAAGGATTTGAGGAGCATATCCTTAGTTTATTCTTTGTTTTTCACAGGACATCTGTCATAGTTACACAGAGTTACATCTGGAAATGAAACTGGAATTGCATATCTACTCGCTAATATTGCTCTGTTGTCTTCAACTCTCATGTAGAGTTGAACTTCCAGTAAATGCTAACTCTCTGTCTCAGGTTTGTTTGATCTCTCTCTCTCTCACTCACTCACTCACATATACACATACACATGCACATGTGCACACACAAACACAAGTGCTGATGCACTTATGGATCTAACACAAACACCACCATGTGTATCTAGTTATTGTAGTCAAAATTCAGTGCTTGGGTACTCATAACTAGGGGTGTAAATGAGTAAAGTTTACTTGCGATCTACTTGAGTTCGGATTGATGTTTACTTGAGTCCCACTAGAAAATAGTCAAGTTGGCTTAAGTTAACTCGAGTAGTTTATTGAGTTGAGTTTGAGCTACTCGAGTACATTAAGTTGCGTTCAAGCCCTGTGATATTTAGTTGGACTAATTTGCAAGCCAAATCGAGCATGAGTTGAACTTCAATATTAGTTGAGTTTGAGTTCAGTTTAGATATGGATATTATTTTAATTGAAAGAAAAAATATATATATATATATATATATATACATATATATTTTAAAAATTGAGCTTAAATGAGCTTAATTGAATTGGGTTGAGCTTGAGCTTGTTAAGTGATATTTTTTCGTTGAACTCGGGCTGAAAATTTTAAATTTGATTGAGTTCGAGTTCAATCTTAGCATTATATTATCTTGGCACTCGTTTATAGACCTACACATGGATTCTAAGATAAGGCAATCGAAGTGCTAGTGGTGTGGCATGCATCTCTGACAACTTAGATTTGTGAATTTATAAGAAAATACAGCTTTATCCATGTAAACTTTTAAATTAAGCTTCATCAAAGTGATATATTTTTGAATGATATTTGATTTAATGACTTGCTTTTAGTAAACTTTTGATCTTTGTTTCAGTTTTTATTTACATGTGTATATGGGTATTCTTCAACGTATTTTTATGACATTAGCATTTGTTTTCATGCAGTATTATTGGCAATGTTATAATGTTATAACCTTACATCTTGAAGGTGTGCCCCTTCTTGCATCAATTGTCATGGACAATTTCAAAGCTTAGCACCTTGTGTGTACTTTTTGATGTTTTAACCTTAGCTAACTCGTCAACCTATGAATATTATTCATAGTTGTTAAAATTGCGAGTGATTATACGATTTTATGAATTTATAATTTTATGAGGTTTTTCTTTATTAAAATGGATACAAAATTGTTTAGGTACAAACTCTTGATAAAATCATGAATTTAGGTGTACAATTTAATAAGTTTTCGGTTGTACCGATTTTATATGATTATATGCGATTCTACCAATTTTATAAATTCTAATAGTATTTAGATAACAAACCATGTGCATATTTGTTGGTGTACCTGTTGAGGTGTAGGTGAGCTGTACAATATATTAGGAAAAAAATTAATAGATTAGGAAAATCAATTGGGGGGTTTGAATAATAGAATAGGATAATAGAATAAAGGGATTTGGTTGTGTTTCCAGTTTTGAAGTTATTTAGTTTCCCTTTTTTTTCTTCTTGTAATTCACTATATGATACCATGTGTGCTGTTGATTCAACATATGAAAAAAAATACAGTTTTTTCCCCTTCTTTTTCATTACATGGTATTAGAGCCTTAGGCTCTTTTTTGGGGTTTGAAATCTCATCAAATTGGTCTTCATTGCTGTCTTCATCCTCCACAAGATTGTTGGTCATTTTTTTTTCACCATGTCATTAGCCCTCTTAGGTAAATCTTTATTCCCTTTTTGCATGAATGTCTTAGAAAATCTTTGTACCAATTCTTGGATAATCAGCTATGGTGCCACTAATTGCATGACTCCACATCTCAACTCTTTTACCTCATGTCCAAGTAACAAGAAAATTGTAGTAGCCAATGGTTTTTTAGTTAGTGTTGTAGGATTTGGACATATACATGTCAAACCTACTATTATCCTTAAAAACATCCTCCATGTACCAAAACTATCATCCATTTTTGTTTCCATTAAAAAATTTGCTCATGATCTTAAATGTTACGCTTTTTTTTTTTTATTATTATTCTTTTTGTGTTTTTGAGGACTAGAATTCAAGGAAGAGGATTGGAGTTGCTAAGTATGAGCGAAGAGAGAAGATTGAATTATGTGAAAGCCTTTTTTTATAATTCTTCCCTCAAGCTTAGCTGGGTATTTATACTGATTGTATAAGCTACAAACTAGAAAAGTACTAATTTAGGCTATACAATCTTTACTAAAAATAGACAACTTAAACTAGGAAACATATCTTTCTAATCTTAACACTCCCCCTCAAGCTGGAGTATATATATCATAGGCTCTAAGCTTGTTACAAATATATTCAATTCGTGAGCCTCTAAGTGATTTTGTAAGAATATTTGCTAGCTGGTCATTTGAATTGAAAAAAATTGTGACAATACAACCAGATTCAATCTTTTGTCAGATGAAATGACAATCTAATTCAATATGCTTTGTTCTTTCATGAAAAATTGGATTTGAGGCTATATGAAGAGCTGCTTGATTGTCACATATCAACTTCATTTGTTTCACTTTAGTGCATCCCAATTCTTGAAGAAGCTGTTTCAACTAAATAAGTTCACAGGTTGCAAGTGCCATAGCTCTATATTCTGCTTCTGCACTAGATCTAGCAACCGCATCTTGCTTCTTGCTTTTCCAAGAGATTAGATTTCCTCTAATCATAACACAGTATCTTGATGTAGACCGTCTATTTATGGGAGAGCTTGCCTAATCTGCATCAGAATATCTGACAATATTCGAATAACCTCAATCTTCATATAAAAGACCTTGTCCTGGAGCTCCTTTGATATAACGAAGAATGCGAATTACTGCATCCCAATGACTACTACACAGAGCTTGAAGAAACTGACTAACCACACTCACTGCAAATGAAATATCGGGCCGTGTAATAGTGAGATAATTTAATTTACCAACAAGCCTTCGATATCTACCTGCATCTTCCAATGGCTCCCCCTGTCTAGGAACAAGCTTGACATTTGGATCCATTGGAGTATCCACATGCTTACAATTCAACATACCGGTTTCCTCTAAGATGTCTAAAGCATACTTTCTTTGTGAAATAGCAACTCCCATTTTTTTTTTTTTTTTCGATAATTCATTATTTATTGATTAGAAATAAAGGTACATCCGTCAAAGACGGTTACATCACAATACAACACAAGTAACTAATCTATTAGCAACTCCCATTTTTGATTGTGCTAGTTCAATTCTTAGAAAGTATTTCAACTTTTCCAAATCTTTAGTTTGAAACTGGCTAAATAGATGCCTTTTAAGTTCAAAAATTCCGTCACGATCACTACCTGTAATGACAATATCATCAACATAGACTACAAGATAGATACTTTCACCAAGGTCATTGAGACGGAAGAAGACGGAATGATCTGCTTCACTTTGAGACATGCCAAATTGCAGAACTACTGAACTAAAATGGCCAAACCAAGCTCGAGGTGATTGCTTATGGCCATATAGTGATCGTCGAAGGCGACATACAAGGTGTGACTCCCCCTGAGCAACAAACCCAGGTGGTTGCTCCATATGTACTTCCTCAGCTAGTTGCCCATGTAGAAAAGCATTCTTGATATCCAGTTGATGATTGCTACTAAGGAAAGAAGCAAACGAACAAAAGCAATTTTTGCTACAGGAGAGAATGTATCACTGTAATCAAGTCCATAAATTTGAGTATAACCTTTGGCAACTAGACGAGCTTTCAATCGATCAATCTTCTCGTCAGGACCTATTTTTACCGTATAAACCCAACAACAGCCAACTGCAGATTTTCCCTTTGGCAGAGGCACTAAGTCTTAAGTACCGCTAGTATGAAGAGCATTCATTTCCTCTATCATAGCATCGCACCACCTGGATGCTCCAATGCTTGTCGAACGGTCTTAGGTATGGATACATCAAACAAGGTGGAAATAAAGGCATAATAGGACGGAGAGAGACGATGATAACTCAGAAAATTATAAATGCGGTGTGGATTGCGAGAGGAACGAATACCTTTTCGAACAGCAATAGGAGTTGTTGGCGCTTTTGCTAAAGGTGAGACTGGTGCCGGAGATGACGAAGTTGGAGCTGAACTTGAGTCAGAAGTTGTACAAGTGCCTATATCAATGGGAACATCATCATTGGTATTAGGAGAAGGACGAGGACGACGAGAATAGACTTGGAGAGGACGATTGTCTTGAGCTAAAGGACTAACAGGGAGAGGGATAGGTAAAACAGTAGGAAGAAGATGCATTTGCTTAGTGTTTGGTGCAAAATATGGAGTGGTTTCAAAGAAGGTTACATCTGCTGAAACAAAATACTTACGTGTGACGGGATCATAACATTTGTAACCTTTTTGAGGACGAGAATATCTTAAAAAGACATATTTGATGGACTCGGGTAAAATTTGTCTTTGCTAGGGTTAGTATCATGAATAAAACAAGTGCAACCAAATACACGCAAAGGTACATGATGGAGTTTTTGTGCTGGAAACAAGATGAAATGTGGACTATGGTTTTGTAATACTGAAGAAGGCATTCGATTAATTAAATAACAAGCTGTGAGTATTGCATCTCCCCAAAATCGAAGAGGAACATTATGGTGTATAAGTAAAGTACGCGTAGTTTCAATGAGATGCCGATTTTTGCGTTCAGCAACCCCATTCTGTTGAGGAGTATAGGCACAAGATGTTTGGTGGAGAATTCCTTGAGAAGTCATGAAATTAGTAAAATGGGAAGATAAATACTCCTTGGCATTATCACTGCGCAAAACTTTAATGGAAATACCAAACTGATTACGAATTTCAGCACAAAAATTTTGAAATATCACAAATAATTTAGAAAGATTTTTCATTAAAAATACCCAAGTACAACGAGAATAATCGTCAATAAATGTGACAAAATATTGAAAACCCAGAGTTGAACTGACACGACTAGGACCCCATATGTCTAAATGAACAAGATCAAACAATGACATAGCCCTATTATTGACTCGCTTAGGAAACGAAGCTCGAGTTTGTTTTCCAAACTATCATGACTCACAATCAAAAGAGGATAAAGTTGAGAGACTAGGAATTAATTTTTGGAGTTTGGTGATACTTAGATGTCCCAAACAACTATGAAGTAGGTCCATAGAGGCGGTGGAACTGAAGGCAACTGGTGAGTGTGGAATGGATAGGTGATACAACCCCTGTGACTCACATCCTGCTCTAATCGTCTTCCCTGTACTCCGGTCCTGTACAATAACAAAATCAGCCAAAAAAGTTACAGAACAATTAAGATTTTTGGTGAGTTTGCTAATGGAAATCAAATTATATGGACATTCAAGAGCAAACAAAACTGATTTTAAAGAAATAGACGAATGTAGTTGTATGTCCCCTATTCCTCTAATAACAATTTGTGAACCATTAGCAAACGTAACTTTGGAAAAATTTAATGGGAAACTAAGATTGGAGAAAAGGTGTTTATTACCAGTGATGTGATCGGATGCACCTGAGTCTAGTATCCAAGGACTAATGGGGGAAGACCTGGTCAAACAAGCAAAGGAATTACCAGAGGGAGGGACGCTAGTTGAGGATGATTGCTGTTTTGCTGATTGGTACTGCAAGTACTCGGTGTAATCAGTGCCAGTCAAAGTAATTGAGTCTGTCGGTTGGTCCTTTGAATCTGGGAATGGAAGTATTCCATCTCGATGAGTTTGTGCCATATTAGCTATAGAACGACTAGTGGATTGATCAGTACGTGGTGGCTTGCCATGTAACACCCAACAAGTGTTACGTGTGTGACCAAGCTTGTCACAATGAGTGCAATGTGGTCGTCCCCTTCCTCTTCCTTTTCGACCACCTCCCTGACCGCCTCCTTGACTTGATTGATTTCGAGTCTGCATAGCTAATGTAGATGTCTCATTAGTATCAATTAGATTTATGGAAATACGGAGTAACCGGCAGAGACTTCCTCAAAAGAAGGAATAGTATGGCTTGACAGGATTTGATCCCATACAGATCCAAGATCGGGTTGCAACCCTATCAAGGCTATGACCATAAAGAACTTATCTCTTTGTCGCTCCTGTGCAGAAGTATCATCAGAAAGAGGCATAAGAGAATTATATTCATCTTTTAATGTCTCCAACTACCTTAGATAGGTAGCCATGTCGTCACTGCTTTGTTGCAAACGAACGATGTCTGAAACAACCTTGTATATCCGTTGCACATCATTTGTATATAAAGACCTGGCTTTAGTCCAAAACTTACAGCAAGTTTTGCAGGACTGAAACAAATTAATTAATTTAGGATCCAAAGAATTCCATAAGTAATTACATAACAAAGCATCAATTTTCCTCCAGTTCGCCCTATTAGCTTTAGCAATAGTACTAGAATCTTTAGTCAAATGATCTTCATAACCTTGACCTATAAACCATAATTCAACTGAAGCAGACCAAGATGATTAGTTACCACCACCTTGTAGTCGGACTGTAGTAATATTCAACGAATTGGAAATAGTGGAAAAGACCTGTCTTTCCACCTCTACCTTTGAAGACTCCACTGCCAAATCGAGAAATGTTCAGAACAGAGGAGAACAGTCACGAGTAGTGTACTGTTCAACGAGAAAGAGAAGAAATGCAGATGTCCCGTTGGGAAGAACAACCACCAGAACCAAACAACCACTAGAACCGAAAGGGGAGAGGCCGGTGATCCTAGCGCCACCGGTCTTGCAAGATTCCGGTGACTGAAGAGTGGCACGTGTGTCCCATGCGCCGATGTGACTGAAAGCTTGGAGCGGCGTGTGAGGAGTAACGGTGAAGAATTCGGCGATGGGCTTCAAGGGATGGCTAGGTCGGCACCTCCTGCTGCTGTTGGAGTGGGTGGTGAGATGAAATACTAGTCTTAGACCAGTGGAAAGAAAGAGGCTGAGACTCGTCAAAAACTGGACTGACTAATGGTGAGAAAAAGGTTTATACGGAACCTTGCTTTGATACCATATGAACGAAGAGAGAAGATTGAATTATGTGAAAGCCTTTTTTTATAATTATTCCCTCAAGCTTAGCTGGGTATTTATACTGATTGTACAAGCTACAAACTAGGAAAGTACTAATTTAGGCTATACAATCTATACTAAGAATAGACAACCTAAACTAGGAAACATATCTTTATAATCTTAACACTAAGGAAAGAAACGTTCTTTATCATCTTGAATCATCTTAGAAAACTAAGAGCAATTTGTCTTTGTCATTTCCTAGTTCAAATAAGGATGCAATCTGGTTACATCACCTATGCCTAGGGCATTCATCATTTAGAGTCTTGAAAGTCATGTTTCCTCACTTGTTTGAAGGGTTAGATGTTTTTGAATTTCATTGTGGTATTTGTAAATTGGCAAAACATACCTTTCTTTTCCTATAATAAGAAAAGAAGTTCTTATCCTTTTCATTTGATTCATATTGACATATAGGGTACTTCCACTATACCTAATGTTTCTAGGGCTTGTTAGTTTGTATCTTGGATTGATGATTGCACTCGTATTACACGGCTCCTTATTTTAAAACAAAACCGGGGTGTTAGCATTGTTATATCTAATTTTCAGTCAATGGTTTAAAAGCAATTTGGTCTTGAAATAAAAGCTTTAGGACAAACAATGCAAGGTATTACTTGAACTAAAATTTGTCACACCTTACTTTCAATCATAAGGCATAATTTGTGAGTTGTTATATGTTAACAAACCTCAACAAAAAGGGGTATCTAAAAGAAAAATTGGAGATTTACTTAACATAATCCGAGCTTTACCTTTTTAAGGAAATGTCTGTAAGTCTTATTGGAGAGAGGCTATCCTTATTGTCATATATATGGTAAACAGACTTCCCTTATGAGTGTTAGATGACGAGCCCCATTGGGATTGTCAATAGTTTCTACTCTTAGTTCAGAAACTCACATGGCCTCACACCTAGGGTATTTAGATGCATTGCTTTTGTTCATGTCCATAGTCAACAAAGAGACAAGTTAGATCTCTTGATGTCACCTTTACAAAAAGATACACCATTTTTCTCCAAGTCCTCTCTTCAAGGGGAGATGTCAATGATTAGAGATAATACTTGTGAGTCCTTTAAACCACTTCAAACACTTGATCTTCCTCATTTGTTAGCTTGTATCACTAAATCCTTCGAGCTAATCACATTTGAGTCACTTAATTCTTCTAAAAAACCCGTGTCATCTCTTCTCACATATGAGTGCCCTAATTCTTCTAATGAACCTATGTCATCTCTTGCCCCAACTAGTGCTTCTCATGATTTCTCAAGGTTTTTTGAGGTGTATTCAAGAAGAAATGCTATTCCAAAATTGACACAAGTTTGAGAATCTAACTCAGACTTTAGGAATGAGATTATAGTAAGATTTGACTCACCTTTGCACACACAATCAATTGAAACATTGATTGATCCAATAGATGGCTTAGACCTTCCCATTACTACTAGAAAAGGTACAAGAGAATGCACTAAATCACCACTCAATCCAATATCTCTTTTGAGTAACTATCAATAACTCCATTTTTTTTTTGAAACATATTTTGTGTTATCTAAAGAGTGCTCCTGGATAGGGTATATTGTATAAGAATCAAGGTCACTCTCGTATCGAATGTTTTTCAGATACTGATTGAGTAGATTCTAAAATTGGTAGGAAATCCATTATTGGCTTTTGCGTTTTCTTTGGTGGAAATCTAGTTTCATGGAAAAGTAAGAAACAAGATATCGTATCTAGATTAAGCATAGAATTAGAATATAGATTTATGGCTCAATCTACTTGTGAAGTGTTATGAATATATCAGTTATTGGTTGAGATTGGGCTTAAAGCTTCAATGCCAACAAAGTTATGGTGTGATAACCATCCTGTATTTTATATTGCATCAAATCCTATGTTTTATGAGCGAACTAAATATATTGAGATTGATTGTTATCTTATTCGTGAAAAGGTGCAATAGAATTTGATTTCTACAAGATATATAAAGATTGGGGAGCAATTAGGAGATCACTTTAAAAAGGCTCTAAATGGACCTTGAGTATGTTAAGCTGGGCATAATCAACATTTATGCTCTAACTTAAAGGGGAGTATTATGGAATAGGGATGTAGATATTAGAAATAACTTGTACTATTTTTTTCCTTTGTAAATATATTTCATTTCCTTATTAATAACCTAGGTTATGTATTATAAACTTATATAAAATTGAATTAATAATATGAAAAATTCACATCACATTACAATGTTAAAAATGCATTTTTCCATGGTGACTTAGACAAAGAAATCTAACGTAAATATTCCACTTTGACTTGAAGGGGATATGATGTGCAAGCTGAAAAAGGCCCTACATGGGTTAAAATAATCACCTAGAGCATGGTTTGAGAGATTTGCAAGGGCATGAAAGAGTTTAGGTGTAAACAAAGTCAAGGTGACCACACCCTTTTTTGTAAACATTCTACTGCAAGGGGAGTGACTATCCTTTTAGTCTATGTAGATGACATTGTAGTAATTGGAAATGATGAGAGAGAGAGATATGAATTAAAGCAGAGATTATGACCAAGTTTATGTCAAGAAAATCATGTTTCATGTGTTTGTGTTGGATTGGGTCCTTTACAATGCTTAAAGCTGATTTGTCACTATATACTTGTATATTCAGCTTTAGCACTACTATTGGCAACTATTGTCTGCTTCTTATTCTTCCAAGTCACAAGATTACCCCATAGTTTTTTGTAATAACTAGAAGTTGATTTGCTATCAAATATATCGTCTTCCCAATTAGTATCTACAAAGGCTTTAAGGTCCCTATTTTTTATCTTTTGAATAAGCAGGCTTTTACTTGGAATTTCTTTGTAGCATGCATAGCCTGACTCACTAGGCTAATCAAGTAGGTGAGACTAGGTTGGGTAAGAGATAAGTATATCAATCTCCCTACCAATCTTTGTTACTGACCTTTTTCCATTGGAACATCTTCTTTTGGAGATCAGAGTTTCTATTTTTGGGGTATCAATCTCCCTACCAATCTTTGTTACTGACCTTTTTCCATTGGAGCATCTTCTTTTGGAGATCAGATTTTCCATTTTTGGGGTAAAGGAGTAGTGGTAGCACATATTTTCTTTGACTAATGAAGATACCTTGTCTACTCTATAAGCCACTTCCATACCTAAAAAGAACTTTGATTCCCCAGGTTCCTTAGGTTCAAACTCCTCCTTAATCCTTCTTTTCAACTGAGCAATCTCACTAACATCATCTCTTGGGATAATAGTATCATCCACATATACAAGTAAAATAGATTTCTATTGAAATATCTATATATATATATATATTACTATATTTGTAAATAGTATCATGTAATTAGGTAAGTAATTGATTGTAATTGATTATGATTGATTTGGTAAGTATAGAATTTGGAAGTTACTATAGATAGGAGATTAACCTTTACTATATATATAGGAGATGTAACCATACTATTCAATACATAATAAAAATAAGAATTTTCTTAGTTTTTTTTATGGTATTAGAGCTATAGGATTTTTTTTTTTTTTTAATTCCTGTCCGTGGCCTTCATTGTCGGACAGATTTTTCTTCGTGGTTGTGGCCTTCATTGCCACTGTTCAACCTTTGAATCTGTCCAAACATCACTAGATCTTCCTCAAAAGCTGCCGACGAACATTCCTAAATTGATCGAAGCCTCACCGGAAGTCCCACGTGCTGCTAGAAGTTCGTGATTACCGCACCATGCGCCGGCGTGTGAGAGTGCGTGAGCCATCACCGATCTCCTGTGTTCTCCAGATTTGGTCACCGGACTTTTCTCTCTCTTACCCAGCTGGTGTTAGTATTTTTTCTTACTTATATGATATCAGAATTAAAAGAAAAACAAGTCACCTCTCAGCCTCAAAATGAGGCAACGATTTTCAATTCAATTGGAGGAGATTTGCCAGGTATCCAAACAACCTACCTGTTGAATGGAAAAAATTACATAAAGTGGTCTCAACTAGTTCAAACTTTTTTGAAAGGGAAAGGAAAAATAAGCCATCTAATTGGAACTGGTCCTGTAAAGGACGACCCAAAATTTGATGCATGGGATGAAGAGGACTATGGTTATGTCCTGGCTTTAGAGTTCTATGCTACCTGAGATTAGTGATACTTTCATGTTCCTTCCATCTGCAAAAGACATATGGGATGCTGCTAAACAGATGTATTCCAAAGCTAAGGATGTTACCCGCATTTTTGAAATCAAGACTAAGATTTCCGGTATTAAACAAGGAGATCGCTTTGTCACGGAGTATGCCAATATGTTAAAAGGTTTATGGCAAGAAATGGATTACTATTGGTGCATTGATATGAAGTGTAGTGAAGATGCAGCAGCGTTAAAGCAATTCATTGAAAAAGAACGAGTTCATGAGTTCCTTGTTGGATTAAAAACAGAAGTTGATCAAGTAAGAGTCCAAATATTGGGGAGAAGAGAACTACCCTCACTCAATGAGGCTATTTCTATCATAAATGCTGAAGAAAGTTGTAAGGGAGTTATGTTATACTCTTCACCTATTGAGGGGTCAGGTATGGTAGGAAAGAATAAGGAAAAGAGATATTTACCCTTGAGTTCAGATAGTGGAAAAACAGAAGGCAAGTCTTCTAGCAAGGATGGTCTCTGGTGTTCTTATTGCAAAAAACCACGTCATACTAAAGAACAGTGTTGGAAACTTCATGGAAAGCCTCTAAGTTCTCAATGGAACCACAACTCCAAGTTAAACCTCAGAGGAGCCAGGGATATATGACTCAGACTGAGGAAGAAGAATCTCAGCTAGGCAATGAAAAGGAAAGTGCAATAAGTAAAGAAGACATCGGGAAGCTGAAATCACTTCTGGACTCATTAGAAAAAGCCTCAGGTACATGTTCTTTGTCAAAATTAGGTAGCACTCACTCTTTATATGCTTTGAGTGCCTCTAATTCCAGTTTGTCAAATGCCTGGATTATTGATTCTGGAGCTACAAATCATATGACTCATTTTTCACACAAGTTTATCACATATCAACCATGTCTTAGCAATAGAAAAATCATCATTGCTGATGGGTCATTAGCCACTGTTTCTGGACAAGGAGACATTATGCTAAGCCCCTCTATCACCCTTAAAAATGTGCTCCATGTACCTAAGCTGTCTACCAACCTTGTGTCTGTTTATCAACTATCTAAAGATTTGAACTTGTTATAAGATCTGTAAATTAATGTATAATTGTCTTTCCTATATTAGAGAGTAAAATTATAGGAATAAATTAGGATACTAACTTAATTAGAATTTATTTTATTTCCTTTTTTAGCTATACTATAATTGTATATAAAGTCTTCATTCTACGATTAATATGATAAGAGAAAGTTCTCTATTCCACATACTGATCACATTGCATGGTATCAGAGCCTTAGGCTCGGTTTCTAATTTTTCAAATTTCTGAATATTCGTCACAAAAAAAAGGGGGTGAAGGTGGGTTCCTCGCGAGTGGGATTCACACGCCACTCGTCCTTTGTCTCTCTCTCACTCACCAGCGAGTGAAGGCGTGTGGTTTCTCTGGTGGTGGTTTGGCTTCTTCTCCAGCGTTGTCCAAGCTTCTCCGTTCACATTCCGGTGTTGGTTTGGTGTTTCGAATCTGGGTCTGAAACGGGAACGTTTTTCTAGGTATTTCTTGTAATGTTTTTGTTAGTTTTTACGTTTTGGTGTTGCGATTTGGATATTGATATGTTCTGATGGTTTCGTGGTGATTGAGATCTGGGTGTATTGGTCTCTTCCGGTGTTTTCGTGGTGGTTGGGATCTAAGTATTGATCTGTTTTTATTGTGGTAGACAATCTGAGTACTGTTACTCGCGGTTGCGGTTGCGGTTGCTAGGTTGATTTTGATTTTTTGTTAGGAGGTTGTGACATTGGTTTTTTGCCTAAGATGAGTGAGATTAAAAGTGAACTGGTGCCCACTATGTCTAAGATTACAGAGTATAAATTGAATGGTACTAAGTGTTGAAAAAAATGATCATTTGACTGAGGATCCTCCAAAATGATACTAGAAAAGCTTGGCTACGAGATGATGCTAAACTGTTTTTACAAATTATAAATTCTATGAATGATGTTTTTGGGTTGATAATCATTGTGAGTTGTTAAGGAGTTAATGAAGTATTTAGAGTTCTGTATTTTGTTAGAGGTTGTGACATTGGTTTTGCCTAAGAGAGTGAGATTAAAAGTGAATGGTGCCCACTAGTCTAAGATTACAGAGTATAAATGAATGGTACTAAGTGTTGAAAAATGATCATTTGACTGAGGATCCTCCAAAGAATGATACTAGAAAAGTTGGCTACGAGATGATGCTAAACTGTTTACAATTATAATTCTATTGAACATGATGTTGTTGGTTTGATTAATCATTGTGAGTTTGTTAAGGAGTTAATGAAGTATTTAGAGTTCTTGTATTCTGGTAAAGGAAATGTGTCTAGAATGTATGATGTATGCAAGGCCTTCTATCTTGCTGAGAAAGAATCTAAGTCTCTCACAGTATATTTTATGGAATTCAAAAAGACGTATGAGGAACTGAACATGCTCTTGCCATTTAGTACTGATATTAAGGTGCAACAGACTTAAAGAGAACAAATGGCAATAATGATTTTCTTGAGTGGTCTAACTTCTAAATTTGAAACTGCCAAGTCTCAGATTCTTTTGAGTTCAAAAGTCAACTCACTCCAAGAAGTTTTTAGTTTGCTATTACGCACAGAGAATACTCCATCTAATCAGCAGTCTAGTGTTTTTGTTTCTAGAGGAGGGGGGAATGATGTTGGAAGAAAGAATAATAAAGGAGGAAATAACAATGATATTGTTTGCTATTATTGTAAGGAACCGGGACATATAAAGCGATACTGTAAGAAATTATAGAATCGCAACCACCAGAGGACTTAGAATGCTACAGTGGCAGCCGTGGTTTCTAGCTCACCTTCTGAGAGGACTATTACAATCTCAGCTGATGAGTATGCTAAATTCTCCCAATATCAAGAGTTAATTAAAGAATCTCCATCGGTTGCAGTTGCTGTGAATCAGGTAAGAAATGCCTTATTTCTTCCTTAGACAAATGGGTCATTGATTCCGATGCCACAGATCACATGAAAGGTAATTAGAAACTCTTCTCTAGCTTTCAATCTCAAAAATCATCATCTTCTGTAACTATAGCTGATGGCTCACACTATAACATTAAGGTGTTTGGAACTGTTGAAGTTACTTCTTCTATTACCCTATCATCTGTCTTGAGTTTACCTAGTCTTGCTTTCAATTTGATTTCTGTGAGTAAACTGACCAAAGACTTAAACTGTAGTATCTCATTCTTCCCTGACCATTGTCTCTTTCAGGATCTTATGATGAAGCAGATTATTGGTAAAGGACATGTATCAAATGACTCTACGTTCTTGATGATGGGGTATCTAAGTCGATTGCATGCTCTAGTATTGTCACTCCGTTTGAAGCACACTGTAGATTGGGACATCCTTCTCTACCTGTTTTGAAGAAGTTGTGCCCTCAGTTTTATGATGTAACTTCAGTGGAGTGTGAATCATGTCATTTCGCCAAACTTCGTTGTGTTACTTTAAGTCCTAGAATAAATAAACAGGTTGAGTCTGCTTTTGTATTAGTTCATTCAGATATTTAGGGTTCATGTCCAGTTTCGTCTAAAATTGGGTTCAGATACTTTGTTACTTTTGTGGATGATTTTTCTAGAATGACCTGGATTTATTTTATGAAGAACCGTTCTAAAGTCTTTTCTCACTTTTCTGCTTTTGTGCTGAGATTAAGACTCAATTCAATGCTTCCATACATATATTGAGAAGTGATAATGCTAAAGAATATATGTCAGAAACATTTCAGCAATACATGACTCAACAAGGGATTCTTCATCAGTCCTCTTGTGTTGACACACCAGCACAAAATGGGTTGGCAGAGAGGAAGAACAGGCATCTTCTTAAGACAGTTCATGCTTTACTATTCCAATTGAAAGTCCCTAAGCAATTTTGGGTTGATTCTGTTTCTACAGCAAACTTCCTAATTAATCGGATGCCTTCAACTGTTCTTGGTGGAGATATTCCCTATAACGTTTTGTGTCCTAACAAGGCATTGTTTCAATTGAGCCAAGGGTGTTTGGTAGCACATGTTATGTTCGAGATGTGTGACCTCATATTACTAAATTGGACCTTAAAGCATTGAAGTGTGTATTTCTAGGCTAATCTCGCCTTCAAAAAGGTTATCAGTGTTTTTCTCCAAAGCTTAACAGATATGTGGTCTCAATTGATGTGATCTTTTCAAAGACAACTCCATTTTTTCCTCCACCAACTACACATCCAAATCAGGGCAGAAGAAGAATGGTTGATTTACAAATCACCAGGTAAGCAAGTAGAAGTTGAACCTCTAGCTGAGCAATCTCATATTGAAACATCTTCTGTTGAGCAATCAGTTCCAGCAAGATCACCAATTATTCAGGTCTATTCCAGAAGGCGAGAGGCTAATGATACATGTCCTACACCAGTTCCTTCGTCATTTGATCCTCCACCAAATGACCTTGATCAACCTATTGCGATTCGTAAAGGTACACGCCAATGCATCCTTTCCAAACCTAATTATTCCATTGCTAATTTTGTTTCCTATGATCACTTATCTCCTTCATCTAGATCATTGATTACTTCGCTAGACTCTGTCTCGATCCCTAAGACAGTGAAAGAGGCTCTATCTCATTCTGGGTGGTATGATGCTATGGTTGAGGAGATAAAAGCCCTTGATGATAATAATACGTGGGAACTAGTGGAGCCTGAAGGCAATAAGGTTGTGGGGTGTAAGTGGTTGTTTGCAGTTAAATGTAATGCAAACGGTTCAGTAGCTCGACTTAAAGCTAGATTGGTGGCTAAAGGTTATGCACGGACATATGGAGTGGATTATTTGATACTTTTTCTCCAGTTGCCAAGCTTACTTCTGTTCGTTTATTTATTTCTATGGCTGCCTCTCAGAATTGGCCTCTGCACCAATTAGATATCAAGAATGCCTTTCTGCATGGAGATCTCGAAGAAGAAGTATATATAGAGCAATCACTCAGTTTTCTTGCTCAGGGGGAGTATGGGAAGGTTTGTCGTTTAAAAAAATCTTTATATGGGTTGAAGCAGAGTCCCCATGCTTGGTTTGGCAAATTTAGTGAGGTGGTTCAAGAGTTTGGGTTACAAAAGAGTAAATGTGATCATTCAGTTTTTTATAGACACACAACAAATGGTAGTATCCTTCTAGTCGTGTATGTTGATGACATTGTTATTACAGGTAGTGATAATACAGGGATTTCTTCTCTAAAATCTTTTTTGCATTCGAAATTTCACACGTAAGACTTGGGCCAGTTGAAGTATTTCTTGGGAGTAGAAGTAACAAGAAGCAAGAAGGGTATTTTTCTATCTCAGAGAAAGTATGTCCTTGACTTGCTTACAGAAACAAGAAAATTAGCAGCAAAACCTTGCAGTACTCCAATGATTCCTAATGTATATTTGACAAAAGATGGGGTGATCCATTTGATGATCCAGAAAAATATAGGAGGCTAGTGGGAAAATTAAATTATCTCACTGTGATGACTCGACCTGACATTGCTTTTCTAGTAAGTATTGTTAGTCAATTCATGTCTGCACCTACCGTTAAACATTGGGAAGCCTTGCAGCATATTTTGTGTTACTTAAAAGGAGCGCCTGGTCTTGGTATATTGTATAGCAATCATGGACATATTAGCATTGAGTGTTTTGCAGATGCCGATTGGGCTGGATCAAAAACTAATAGGAGGTCCACTACTGGCTACAGTGTATTTGTTGGAGGAAACTTAGTATCATGGAAGAGTAAGAAGCAGGATGTTGTGTCTCGGTCTAGCGTAGAATCGGAGTACAGAGCTATGGCACCATCTACATGTGAAATCATGTGGATACACCATCTCTTGATTGAAGTCAAATTAAAGCATCCTATGCTGGCAAAGTTATGGTGTGATAATCAAGCTGCTCTTCACATTGCCTCAAATCGGTGTATCATGAGAGGACCAAACATATTGAGGTTGATTGTCATTTTATCCGAGAAAAGATTTGAGAACACTTGATTTGTACTGGACACGTAAAGATTGGAGAACAGTTAGCCGGTTTATTTATGAAGGCCTTAAATGGAACCCGTGTTAATTACCTTCGTAACAAGCTGGGCATGATTGATATCTATGCTCCAGCTTGAGGGGAAGTGTTGTAAGATCTGTAAATTAATGTATAATTGTCTTTCCTATATTAGAGAGTAAAATTATAGGAATAAATTAGGATACTAATTTAATTAGAATTGATTTTATTTCCTTTTTTAGCTACACTGTAATTGTATATAATCTTCATTTTACGATTAATATGATAAGAGAAAGTTCTCTATTCCACATACTGATCACATTACAGAACTGCAATGTTATCTTCTCTAATGATGCCTGTTTCTTTTAGGATCAAGTTACGAGGAAGACGATTGGGCATGCTAGGGCAGAACATGGGCTTTACTACTTTGAGTTACCTGATGAACATGAGAGCAAGCCATCAAACCTTTCTTTTTTGTCTCATTCCAATAAAAATCAGATCTGGCTCCAACATTTTCGTTTTGGGCATCCTTCATTTAGTACTCTTAGCTTTATGTTTCCAAATTTGTTTCAAAATACTAAGATAGAAGACTTTCATTGTCATGTTTGTGAGTTTGCTAAACATCGTCGTGTTTCTTTCTCTTTGAATAATGAAAGATCCTTTGTTCCGTTCTCTTTAATTCACAGTGATATTTGGGGTCTATCTCATGTTTCCAATATTTCAGGGGCTCGTTGGTTTGTTTCCTTTATAGATGATTGCACTCGAGTTACTTGGATTTATCTTCTTAAACAAAAATTTGAAGTAAGCAACATTTTTCCCGTTTTTCATAACATGATCAAAACTCAATTTAATGTGGGAATTAAATTGAGTTTTGATCAAACAATGCCAGGGATTATTTTAATCAAACCTTATCAGCCTACTTTCAAAAGGAAGGCATTGTTCATGAATCTTCATGTGTTGATACACCTCAGCAAAATGGTGTAGCTGAAAGGAAAAATGGTCATCTCCTAGCATCTACATGAGCTCTCCTATTTCAAAATCATGTTCCAAAGCATTTTTGGGGAGAAGCTGTTCTAACTACTGCTCATGTCATTAATCGTACTTCTTCTCGGGTACTTGACTCCAGAAGTCCAATAAACACCTTTGCTAGGTATTTTCCCAATGCCCATCTCTCTACTAAATTGCCTCCTCGAGTCTTTGGCTATGTTTCTTTTGTGCATGTTCATTCTCATAGTCAGAGTAAATTGGATCCTCGATCAATCAAATGTGTCTTTATTGGATACTCTTCTATAAAAAAGGCTACAAGTGTTACCATCCTCCAATTGGCAAAGCCTATATTTCTGCTGATGTTACTTTTGCCGAACAAGAAAACTATTTTTTTGATCCTTATCTTCAAGGGGAGCTAGTTGGATTGGAAGATAAGGATTCTTTTTTGAGAGAGCCATCTATCCTTAAAAAAACTTATCAGTCTAATCCTACTCCTAATCCTCAATCCACTCCCAGTGAATCAATCCCTAATGAACCATCCATTACAGAGTCAACCATTTCCACCATTCCAAAACCATTATAGGTATACTCAAGAAGAGCAAAACCAATGGACAGTCCTATGCATGTTCAAGAATCTGACTCTTCACTTACCCATTTATTTCTGATTTGGACCTACCTATAGTTGTAAGAAAAGGTGTGAGAAAATGCACCCAACATCCTTTGTCTAACTTTGCGTCATTTGAAAGGTTATCCAAATCACATAGAAACTTCATCACCCAATTGAACTCTGTAGCTATTCCTCAATCTTTATTTGAGGCACTTGGTAAGGAGGAATGGAGACAAGCTATGAGGATTGAGATGGAGGCTTTGGAAAAGAATAAAACATGGGAATTGGTGGAGTTACCATCTGGAAAGAGACCGGTAGGATGCAAATGGGTCTTCACAGTAAAGTGCAATTCAAATGGATCCATTGAAAGATATAAAGCAAGACTAGTAGCTAAGGGGTATACTCAGACCTATGAGGTGGATTATCAAGAGACTTTTGCACCTGTGGCAAAGATGAATAGTATAAGAATTTTATTATCCTTAGCTATACATTATGACTGGCCTTTACAGCAGTTTGATGTGAAGAATGCCTTCTTACACGGAGACCTTGAAGAAGTGATCTATATGGAGATTCCACCTGATTTTGGCATGGAGAAAAGACGAGGTTAAGTGTGCAAACTAAATAAGGCATTATATGGGCTTAAATAATCTCCCTGAGCATAGTTTGGACGGTTTACCAAGGCGATGCAACAAAGTTTAAACAGAGCCAAGGTGACGAAACACTATTTATTAAACATCCGGCCTCAGGGAGAGTTAAAACTGCAATAGTTTATGTTGATGACATTATTGTAACTGGAGATGACTCAGAGGAAAGAGAAGCCCTTCAGAAATATTTGGTAGAGGAATTTGAAATTAAGGATCTTGGGAATTTGAAATACTTTCAGGAATTGAAGTGGCTCGATCTAAAGAAGGAATTTGCATCTCACAGCAAAAGTATACTGTAGATCTCTTACAAGAAACAGGCAAGTTGGAATGTAAACCTTCAGATACTCCAATTGAGTTTAATCACAAACTTTGGGAATGCATAGAAAGTGAATCTATAGATAAAGGCATGTATCAATGCTTAGTTGGAAAATTAATTTACCTGTCTCACACAAGGCTAGATATAGCCTACGCTGTAAGTGTGGTAAGTCAATTCATGCAAAATCTAAAGAAGATCATCTTCGTGCTGTGAAGCGAATTTTACAATATTTGAAAGGCAGTCTAGGAAAAGGAATTTTTTTCAAGAAGTGTAAGGATGGAAATAGAAGCTTACATAGATGCTGATTATGCTGGTTTAGTCACAGACCGAAGATTAACATCCGGATACCTCACCTTCCTTGGTGGTAATCTAGTAACTTAGATAAGCAAGAAACAACCTATTGTGGCAAGATAAAGTGCTGAGGCAGAATTTCGCTCGATTGCCCTAGGAATTTGTGAGGTGCTATGGCTAAAAATTATTTTGGAAGATTTGAGGATCAAATGGGAGACACCTATGAGACTGTATTGTGATAATAAATTTGCACTCAACATAGCTCATAATCCAGTATAGCATGACAGAACTAAGCATGTGGAAATTGATAGACATTTCATAAAGGAGAAGCTTGACAATGGCATTATATGTACCCCTTACATTTCTACAAAAGATCAGTTAGCGGATGTTTTGACTAAAGGATTGCCTAGTTCAACCTTACAAGGGGATCACAAGCAAGCTGGGATTGAAAAATATCTATTCCCAGCTTGAGGGGAAGTGTTGAAATATCTATATATATAGAAGTTACTATGTTTGTAAATAGTATCATGTAATTAAATGAGTATTTGTAGTGATTGATTGTAATTGATTATGATTGATTAGGTAAGTATAGAATTAGGAAGTTATTATAGAAGATTAACCTTTACTATATATATAGGAGATGTAACCATATTGTTCAATACATAATAAAAATAAGAATTTTCTTAGTTTTTCTCAATTTCAATTCACTAAGTCCTGCAATATAGTAAGTTGAAGAGAGTATTACTTGGCAGTTCAAGTCCTTATTTGCTGGTAGAAAATAAATTATATTGTAGCTCAGGAACAAAGAGAGTGTCAGTTAACATTAAATTTCCAAATTCCCTATCCCCTTCCCTTTAGTTGTCACATATTCACCATTAGCTACTGATTTTTTTTTGGGATTATCACATAAAGTAATTGACTGAAATAATTGGATGGAATGACACGTGCTGTTGGAGCCCCCCTATCAACAATCCAAAAATCATGCCTTACATTCGGAGATACAGTAAATAAGCTACCTTTCTTGGCAATGGCAACTGAAGATATTTCCCTTTACGTACTGTCATTTGAGGGCACCAGATACCTAACCAAGAAGTTGCTGGAGGATTGATATTTGGTTGGATGAGAGTGTTACACCAAGATTTGTACTGCAAGGCTGATTCTGGTTGACCTCTGCTATCTGTGCATGCTTTGGGTTGTGATTTCCCTTTTCTGCTGGGATTCCAAATGATCTGACCTCCCATGTAGCTTCCAACAAGTTTCCCTAGTGTGGTTTAATCTACAACAATGGTTGCACCATTGTTTTTCCGTAAGGAGTGTGTCTTTTACCTTTTCTGTTGCTAATGCCTACGTTGAAGCACTAATGTTGTTCATCTGGGTTGACATCATCACTCTCTGATGACTTTCTTCCCTTCTTACTTTGGCAAAGGCCTCCTTAAGGCTCATTAAGGGTTGTTTTCCCAAGTGATGGTCCCTTCATCTAGGTCAGTATTCAATCCCTCCCAAAAAAAAAAAAAAAATCCTATGCTTTTTGAGCATCTTTTTGTATTTTGCTATTGTCAGCACATTTCCAGTCAAAATCATAAAATAGTTCCATCACTTGCTAGAGTTTGATCAGGATTTTATAGTACTCAGTGACACTCATTTTACCTTGAATGGTCATTTGTAATTTTGACGAATTTTGAAACATTGGGGCGTGTTTTCTAGGTCTGATAGATCTCTTAAATGTTCTTTTATATTTGCTTGGCCGTTTCTCAGAAGAAATACGTCCTACCAATCTTAGGCTCCTTAGAATTAATGAGCCAGTTCATTACAAGCAAGTTGAGTTCTCAACTTCCCAGACTTTGAATTCTTCAGAGCTTGTTTCTGGTGCCTTGGTGGTGCCAGTCAGGTACTCGAGCTTCCCATGGCCACATATCACCAGTTTCACTAATTGAAACCATTTCTGAAAGTTGGTAACATTTAATTTGTGTTGGGTAATCTAGAGACTATGATGATCACCCAATGATGTGGCTGCATTCTGAGAGCCATTGGTATTACCATCAGTTGAAAGATTACCTAATCTGTATTTGGTTCCAGGGGAGTCCTCATGCTCCTTTCGAGTCCAGTTACTCATAGTGGGTTAGTTTCAGTCAATAAGGATTGACTGGAGCTTTGACACCATGAAGAAGTAAGGAAAAACTTCTCTTATTATTCTTGCTGTACAGCTTCGGGAAAAATAAATCCTAGAATGTCCATGTGCAAAGCTTATCAGATCTCCTACAAAACAGAAACAAACCAATACGTGGATATAGCTGGATAACAACATTAAAGTAATCTAGATGAGATTATTAAAAAATGGACCAAATATATATATATAATGTTAAGAGGAAAGGAAAATAGAGAGAAAAGAGAAACCTTAATTCTTATTCACATACCAATATTGTACTGTACAAGTATTTATATACGTATACAAGCTTGGTATTCTATTAACTGACAGATGTGGGACTAGTGTACATATATCATTTAACACTCCCCCTTAAGTTAGAGCATAGAAATCATATGCACCAAGTTTGTTATAAATATACTCAATACGAGAACCCTAAGAAATTTAGTTAAAATATCAGTCAATATTTGAGTTGACATGACTAGTGATAATACAACTAGAGATGATCTTCTCTCGAATGAAGTGACAGTTGATTACTATATATTTAGTTCTTCCATGAAAGATTGGATTAGAGGATATATGTAATGCGACTTGATTATCACAAATTAGTTGCATTTGTGATATTTCACAAAATTTTAATTCCTAAAGTAATTGTTTCTACCAAATCAGCTCACAAGTTGCTAAGGCCATGGCATGGTATTCTGCTTCTGCATTGGATCTTGCCACATCTTGCTTTTTACTTTTCCATGATATTAGGTTACCTCCAATCAACACATAGTAACCCGAGGTAGATCTTCTATCAAATGGAAAACTTGCCCAATCAGCATCACAATATCCAATTACCTAGGAATGACCCTAATCTTCATATAGTAAGCCTCTACCTAGAGCATTCTTAATATATTTAAGAATCCTAATAACTGCATTTCAATGACTGTTACAGGGTGATTGGAGAAACTGGCTAACAACTCTAATCGTAAATGATATATCAGGTCAAGTGATAGTAAAATAACTAAGTCTACCAATCAACTGACGGTATCTACCAAGATCTGCAAATAACTCCCCCTATCCTGGTAATAAATTCGCATTAAGATCCATTGGAGAATCTACAGTTTTACAATTGAGCATCTTAGTTTCTTTGAGAAGATCTAAAGTATATTTTCTTTGGAAAAAAACTATACCGGAATTGGATTGAGCCATTTCAATACCAAGGAAGTACCTTAACAAGCCAAGATCTTTGGTCTGAAAATACTTGAAAAGATGTGCTTTTAAGTCAGTAATACCATCCTGATCGTGATCGGTTATGACAATATCATCTACATAGACAATTAAGTAAATACATCTTCCCTTAGATGTGTGCTTATGAAACATTAAATGATTAGATGAACTACGAGTCATACCAAACTCTATAACCACCGTACTGAACTGGCCAAACCAAGCACGGGGAGATTGTTTCAACCCATAAAGTAAGCGACGAAGTTTACATATCAGATTAGACTCCCCTTAAGCAATAAAGCCAAGCAGTTGCTCCATATAAATTTCCTCTTGGAGTTCACCATGAAGAAAGGCAGTTTTGATGTCTAATTGGTATAAAAGCCAGTGTTTCATAGCTACAATTGATAGAAACAAGCGAACAAATGATATCTTAGCAATAGGAGAAAAAGTATCAACATAGTCTAAATCACACACCTTAGTATAACCCTTGGCAACCAATCGAGTCTTAATCCGATCAACATGACCATCGGGATCGACTTTTATAGCATAAACTTATCGACACCCAACTAGAGACTTTCCAGGAGGTAAAGGGACCAACTCCTAACTGTCATTAATATGTAAGGTAGTCATCTCTTCTACCATTGCGTATGTTCATCCTAGATTTGAAAGTGCCTCACTTAGGTAGCGTTTGGTTACTGGTACTGGACAAAAAAAAATTTTGTACCACGTTTGGTTTATTCAGTACTAGACAAAGATTTTTGTGCTGTTCAGTGTTTGGAATTGCAAAGTACTGAATTGAACATAGTAAATTTGACAATTATACCCTTTTAATTATATCATGGTTATTTATACATATTTGATATTATTATAAGAAAATACAATTTGAAGAGATTATAAATTATATAAAATAATTTGTGTAAATCCGTTGTTTGAAAAAATTTAATAATTCATATTATAAATTACAATAATTTATATTATATTTAATAAAATAACACATTACTTACTTTTCTTTTATCTTAAAAATGATGTTTCGATATAGTATATATACATGATAAATAATATATAACATAAAAGAATCTTGACTTGAAATTAGCAATAAACATTGTTCAAAAAAAAAAAAAACTTATGTTATATTATTTTTCTCATGCTGTGTAATTTTCTTTATTCTTATCGTACTGGAAATCAAAATGTGAGTTTGGAATCAAGTTGGGACACATGATGATCTATTTATACATGAAAGATTGATCCACCACCATCGTTCCATTTTAACAGACATCTAAACACATGGCGACAACTAGACGGAGAGCATGCGACGAAGATAGAAAAGCAAGTGAAGGAAATCTAAACGGACAGCGACAACCACAGGTAGAGCATGCGGGGAACATAGAAAAGCAAGCAAGAATGTGAGAAAGAATGGAAGGATACGAACCTGACGGTGACTTTTGGCTTGATGACAGCGACATTCGAATAGTGGTTGATTGCGCGATGAATCCCGTTGTTGGAGCAGTGCCGATGGGTTCGAATGAAAAGGGTTTGGGGAGGTAGGGTTTGTTTGTAAAGAGAAAAATATGAAGGGCAAGTTGGGAATTTCGAAAAAAATGAATTTTTGTCTAGTACCAGATTTTTTGTACCTAATTACATGTGGTACAAAAATTTGCCATTTTGTCCAGTACCACATTGAATTTTAGTCCAGTACTTTTTTCATGAATGGTAACCAAACGCAAGACAAAAAAATTTGTCTTGTCCAGTATCACATTTTTGTGGCAACCAAACGCTACCTTACATTTTTAGGAACAGTAATAGAAGGTAAAGATGAAACAACATTGCAATAGGATGGGGACAACTGATGATAACGGAAAAAATTATATATAGGGTGGAGATTATGAGTAGAACGAATGCCTTTTTAGAGAGCCATTGGAAGGTCTGTTTCAAGGAGGTCCTCAGTTGGTGAAGGCATTGGATCAAAATGTGAGTCGATAGGAGCATTTGAAGGAGTTAGAGATGCTAAGGAGGGTAGATTTCGAGAGCGTTGATGTTATACCTATAATGGTGAAGAGAAAGAACCAGAGTCATAGATAAGAGGAATAGACTCAGGAATGGTAGGAATAGACTCAAGAAGAGCTAATTGAGATGGAATAGGTAGAACCTCAAACATAGGACTATCAGATGAAGATGAGGAATAGAAAGGAGAAGATTCAAAGAAAGTGACATCAGGAGACAAATAGTAGTGGTGAGTAATAGGAGACTAGCATTTGTAACACTTTTTTAAGTTTGAAGTAACCAAGAAAAACACACTTAATAGAGTGAGTTGAGAGTTTATCCTAACCAGGAGACATATCATGAACGAAGCATGTGCAACCAAAGACACAAAGGGGAAGTGTGTATAATGATTGATCAGGAAATAAGATAGTGTGAGAAATTTTGTGTTGAAGGACAAAGGAAGGCATTTTGTTAATGAGATAACATGCAAAAAGCACAGCATCAACCCAAAAACGAGTAGGAACATGGTGGTATAAAAGAAGTGTGCGAGCAGTCTTGATTAGATGTCAATTTTTATGTTTAGCAACACCATTTTGTTGAGGTGTGTAAGCATAACAAGATTAATGTAAAATTCCATGGGATGACATAAATTGAGTAGAAAAATACTTTGGAGCATTATCACTATGCAAGACTTGTATAGATGTATTAAACTGAGTTTTGATTTCAACACAAAAAGACTCAAAAATAGAAAATAGTTCAAAACGATTTTTCATCAAATATAACCAAGTACATTGAGAATGGTCATCAAGAAAGGTTACAAAATATTGAAAACCTAAAACAGAGATGACACGACCAGGGCCCCAAATATCTAAATGAACTATATAAAAAGGAGATGTAGCCCGATTATTGATTCTCTTGGGAAACGAAGTCCTAGACTGTTTTCTAAGTTGATACGGCTCATATTCTAAAGTAAATAAATGCGATAAGTGAGGAACCATCTTCTGAAGTTTGGCAAAATTAGGATGGCTCAACCGATTATGAAGAAGAGTTGGAGAGACTGTAGCAGAACATGTAATAGAAGAAGCTGGTGACTTATTGATGTAGTAAAGCCCTTATGACTCACATCTTGTGCCAATCGTTTGTCCCGTACTAAGGTCTTGGAAAATAACAAAATGAGGTCAAATTTAATAGAACAGTTTAGTGCACAAGTGATTTTACTAATAGAGACAAGATTAAAAGGACAATGAGGAATATAAATAACATGTTCCGATGGTAGAGATGATAAGGGTTGAGCACTACCCATCGCTTTGGCAATTGTATGTGAACCATTTGCTATAGTTACTGATGGTAATGAGGTAGATTCAACAAAATGAGAAATCAGTTGAGGATTACTAGAAATATGTTCAGACGCACCAGAGTCAACCACCCATGGGCCTAAAGAAGAAGATTGAGTGAGACACGCAACGTATTTACCAATATAAGAAAGGAAGTAGTAGAAGATGATGATTGCTTTGAAGCTAGATACTGAAGGTAATTTTTTAGATAAGCTCTTTTGAGTAGAAGTCCTTATGCTGTTCTTCAAATGATGTAGAATTAGTATTCTAAATGATGTTAGCACGTGGAGGACTTTTATGTAACTTGTGGCATTTGTCTTTAGTATGTCTCCATGGATGACAATAAGTACATCTAGGATGATCTCCACCTTGTGCTTCTCTTGAATTTGTTCGAGCTTTAGGACTCACATGAGAAGCAAAAGCTGAATTGTCCATAGGATGAAAACTAGATAAAGGTGCAATAGGGATGAATGAGACACGAAGAAGGCGAGAGAAAACTTAATCCATAGATGGTACAATAGGACTAGCCAGTATTTGATCATGAATTGGAGCAAGATCAAGATCGAGTGTAGCAAGAATGCAGATCATAAAGAATTTGTTCCTTTGAGCTAAATCATCGTTGAGTGACTAGCTGGGAGGAAGGAGAGAGTTATACTCAGCCTTAATAGATGCCCATCTTCCAAGAAAACCAGTAATAGACATACCTGACTGTCTCGAATTAAACAAGTGAGAAATTACCAAATACAGATGTTGTATGTCATTAGTATAAAGATTCTTTGCTTGAATCCATACATCATAGTATATGCGATAATGATTGTAAATTGGATGAAGGGAAGAATCAATGGATTGCCATAGAAGACTCAATAGTAAAGCATCAGCTTGTATCCAATTATTTCTATTTTCTTTCTCCACATCTTTTACTCTAGTGGTCAAATGGTCCTATAAATCTTGACCTATACACCATAACTCAACTGCTGTAGACTAAGATAAATAATTTGATGAGGAACTATCATAAGCCATATTGGATTAAGAGAACACCTTAAAAAGGAATGAAAAAAGGTGAAAAGAACAAACACATAGTGGTGGTCGGTGGCGGTTGGCAGTGGACGGTGGTGGTTGATAGTGAACAGTGGTGGTTGATGGTGGACGAAGGTGAACAAAGGCGGAAGAGCACGGTGTTGTTGTTCCATGCCTTAATAAAGCAAAACAATCACTGTAAACCTTAGAATAATTAGATATAAAAGACAGCGGTGGCGTATGGAGGAGCTTCCGGTGACAAGGCTTCTAGGATATGACACCGGAGAAGAGAGAACATGGTGATGTGATCAGATTTCAAATCTGACACTTAAAAGTACCTCCCCGCCAAAATTAGGGTACGATGAACAGTACCTCACTGCCGAAATTAGGGATTTTTTTTTTTTTTGTAAGTGTTTGGGCAAATTTAGGGTTTCTCGTTCCTTAGCTCTGATACCATGTTAAGAGGAAAGGAAAATAGAGGGAAGAAAAATCTTAATTCTTATTCATATAACAATATTGTACTGTACAAGTATTTATATATGTATACAAGCTTGGTATTCTATTAACTAAGAGATGTGGGACTAGTGTACATATATCATTTAACATATAAAATACCTGGAAACATCAAATAGCATGTGGAAACATCTAATCATCAAATAAAGCACTTATTTATATTTCCTACAAAAGACAATTAGCACAATGTGGCTGTTCTCTGTGGATACAGATTGTCATGCTGCTGTGTCAAATTAGAGTTAATTCTATGGCTATTGTTCGAATGAAGTTTGCTGATCCATGGGATCTGCATCACCATGACAAGAAGATTTCATCCAGAGGGGGCACTTCAATTAGTACCATAGAACAGGTTTATATTACTCTTTCCATTTTATATAGGGTTACTGCATATAGCCAAGGCCAATAAAGAGTGGAGCCTACAAATTCCTGATCACTGTTTCATTCTGTTAGGTCAAGGTTGGTCAAGCAATATACCTCAGGGGGAGTTTTTTTAACCATTCATGCCAGCCAAACGTTCATGCATATTTTCTTTCTCGCACACTTTTGATACGGACAACAGAGTTTGTGGCAGCTGGTAACCACCTAGAGTTATCATATGGTCCACAGGTATAACCATTCTTAATTGCCAAAATTTCTTGAACATGGATCTGTGACTGGGAGTTGATAGATTATTCTTGGTAAGTTTATATAGTTTCTGTTCATAGAAAGCTTGAGTTATGTAAATAACTCTTTCTGTTTTACAGGTTGGACAATGGAGACGTAATGATCGTCGTAAGTTTCTTGAGGAGGCATACTCATTTAATTGTCAATGCAGTGGATGTTCAGTCATCAATGTGTCTGATCTTCTTCTGAATGCTTTTCACTGCATTCATCAGGATTGCACTGGTATAGTGTTGGATACTTGTGAAATCTACTCACAAAAACACAATATCAAGCATATCTTGAATAAAAAATTAGGGAAGCTTGAGTCCTATATAGAGGTAAAACTTTTTTCCTGAAGAAATGGACAGGGTAAACTGCTTCCTGTAAGATGTGACATGGGAAAAATTTTGTGTTTTGTTACAGGTTGAGAAGCTCAAGAATGAGGAAATGGCTCAAAATGTACTGGGAAAAGGCAATGTCTCTCTTCTTCTTGGCGCAGGATACTGTCTAAAATGTGGCTGCTCTTGTGACTTGGATTCTTTGAGTGATCTTGTGAATAAAGCTTTAATCAATATAAGCAGGTATTGTATTTTGTTTGGCAGTGGTCAGCATGCCATGCGGGGCTGAATCAGCCTGCAAAAGCCTCGTGTTGGCTGGATTGTTGACAGTTTGTCATGAAATAGAGAATGGATTCCCCTGAACTTGTTCAGACCTTAAATCTTAGGAAATACCACAATAAAAACATTACTAGTTTGCTAGAAAGTATTTTCACCTTGTTTTAAAACACTAAGAAATATAAGTATGAAATATAAATTAATTGTACAACAATGATTTACCCAAAGAAAATTATGCAACAAAGGATCAATCCACGGTACTAGAATAAACAAATTCATTAAAACTTAAGGTTGTATTTTGATTTTCTGTTTGAAATTTGATACTTTAATTTCTTGACATGTTTCAGATTCAAAATTGGTGCTAGGCATTTAACACCCCCCCCCCCCCCCCCCCCAAAAAAAAAAAAAAACAATTGTTGTGGCTAGGCATGGATTGGTACATAGAGTGGATGTAGAGTATCATATTCTACCTCCAAGGTGCACTAAGTGTAAGGTGTTTGGTAATTAGAGATGAAGTTGAACCTGGTCAGATAGTTAAGGCACCAATCACTCTTGGGAAAGGTAAAGCAACTGCTATTGAAGGTTGTGACACATCGAGTAGCCCAGATGTTGTGTTAAGTGGTGGATTGATCTAGGACCTTCAGAAACATCGTTCTGGCTTTGATCTCCTAACAATCCCCCTTGTGGCATCTTTTAAGGAATTGGGTTGTTTTTGTAGGGAATTCAAAGTTTATTTGGGTAGGGTGGAAACCTTGGGTGTGGGAAGTGGACATCCTTGTCTTTAAAGAGCAAGTCACCCATTATTTTTGTAAATTGGTGCGAAAATCCTTTTCATGTTTTATTTCCTATGTGTATGGAGCAATGATGAGACATCAAGAAGGTTGTTATGGAGTGATCTCCTTTCTCTCAAAACCTCTATTAGTCAACCATGGATGATTCTAAGGGACTTCAATGAATGCTGAGTCTTGGCTGACAAAGTAGGGGGGAACATTCCCACTGCTAGAGGTATGGATGAATTCAATGAGTTTTGCCATGAAGCAAAGTGAGAAGAGACGTGCATGACTGGCATTCGCCTCTCTTGGATGAAGGTAGTCCAGCAAACTTGATCATGAGACACTTGAATAGGGCTTGGATGAACTAGGAATGGATTCATAATCTTCAGGATCACTGTTCTTTGTTTCTTTACTTGTTCATTTCAATCTTGAAGATGCTGGTTGTAAATCTTTTTTCAGATTTTTCAATTGTTGGACTAAGCATCCTGCTTCCTTTTCCACTGTTTAACGTGTTTGGAATAAGAATATGGAGGGTACTCCTATGTTCAAAGTTGTGACAAAACTTAAGATGCTGAAATTTGAACTTAAATCGCTGAGCAATGAGTTTTTCTCAAATATGTAGTAGAGAAACAAGGATGCTAGAGCTGCTCTCTTGGAATGCCAAGAATTCATTCATTCAAATCCTTCAACAGCAGATTGGGAAGGTGAAAAACAACTGTACAAAAATTTTTATTTCCTTAGCTCGGCTGAAGAGTCTTTCTTGAGGCAAAAAGCCCATGTTAAATGGTTGAGTTTGGGGGGTCGTAACACCTCCTTCCACCGTGCCTTGCAACAGAAATTTCACAAAGATGGTATTTGCTCCCTTTGTGATAGCTTAGGTGTTTGGGTTTCTTCTCTAGTGGGTTTGAAAGCTTTAATTGTAATCTATTTTGAAGAATTGTTAAAGGAACTACAAGCTCCTCATCTTTTTCACTAGTTGGAAACATTGATATCTAAGAGGGTGGGGAGATGGATAGCTTTGTTAGACCTGTTACAAATGAAGAAGTCTCTCTTCCTTCTAATGGCACAGGATAAAGCTCTAGGCCTTGATGGATACAATGTAAACTTTTTTAGAAGTTTTTGGGAAATCATAGGTAATGATGATTGTGAGGCAATTAAGAACTTTCTAAAGTCAAGATGACTTCTTGAGTCTAGAAATTCCACATCCATAGCCTTAGTTCCTGTAACTTTGATAATTAATTGTATATTTCTTCATTGATAATACAAGGACAATATATATAGAGATACAAAATCTTCTACTAACTTCTACCTAATATTATATTAATTACAATATAGAAAATATAATTTTAAAAAACATAATTACAATCTAGAAACTATAAACTATAATTACAATCTAGAAACTATAACATATTATAACACTTCCCCTTAATTTGGAGCATAGATATTGATCATGCCCAACTTGTTACATATATCATCAATTCTAACACTATTCAAAGTTTTGGTGAAGATATTTGCTAACTGTTCTCCAGTTCTGACATGTCTTGTAGAAATTAAATTTTATTGTATCTTCTCGTGGATGAAATGACAATCAATTTCAATATGTTTGGTTTGCTCATGAAACACAGGGTTAGATGCAATGTAAAGGGTTGCCTGATTATCATACCATAATTGGGTAAGTTTAGGCACTTTAAATCCAACTTCAGTCAAGAGTTGATGAATCCACATTATTTCACATGTTGATTGTGCCATAATTCTATATTCTACCTCTGCACTTGAGTGGGATATTGTGTGTTGTTTCTTGCTTTTCCAAGTGACTAGATTTCTTCCAACAAACACACAATACCTAGTGGTGGATCTTCTGTCTATTTTGGATCCTACCCAATCAGCATCCGAAAAACACTCAATATGATTATGCCTGTGATTTTCATATGCTAAACCACGTCTAGGAGCACCCTTTAGATAACACAAAATCTGATCTAAAGCTGCCCAATAATCTACTATAGGAGAAGACATGAACTGACTTATAATATTAACTGGGTATGCAATATTAGGACTAGTTATTGTGAGATAGTTCAACTTCTCAACTAGACGTCTATACTTCTCTGGATCCTTGAATGATTTTCCTTCTTTTGTAAGCTGCATATTAGGAGTCATAGATGCATTGCATGGCTTAGCTCCCAATTTACCTATCTCAGTTAATAAGTCAAGTACATATTTCCTTTGAGATAGGAAAATGCCTTTCTTACTTCTTGTCAACTCAATTCCTAAGAAATACTTCAGTTGCCCCAAATCCTTAGTATGAATTGAGTGTGAAGGAATGATTTGAGAGAGGTAATGCCAACACTATCATTTCTTGTAATGATAATATCATCAACATATACAATGAGGATAATTATACTGGTATTAGAATACTTAGAGAATACCGAGTGATCTAACCTGCTTTTTCTTAGACCAAAACTCTCAACTGCTTGACTGAATTTCCCAAAACAAGCTCGAGGGCTCTGTTTTAGTCCAGATAATGACTTTCGTAGGCGACAGACTTTACCTGACTCCCCTTGAGCAACAAATCCTGGTGGTTGCTCTATATAAACTTCCTCTTATAAATCGCCATGTAAAAAGGCATTTTTTATATCTAGTTGATATAAAGGCCAAGAATTAGAAGCTGCAATAGAGATTAATAGGCGAATAGTAGTTAACTTAGTTACAGGAGAAAATGTGTCTAAATAATCCATACTATAGGTTTGAGCATATCCCTTTGCTACAAGACGGGCTTTTAGTCGAGCTACTCTTCCATCAGGATTAACCTTGATTGCATATACCCATTTATAACCAACTGCCTTCTTTCCTGCAGGTAAGTCCACTAGATCCCAAGTGTAATTTGTATCTAAGGCATTCATTTCATCAATCATAGCATCTCACCAACCAGGATGTGAAAGTACAACATGAAGAGACTTTGGAATGGTCATGGTGTTGAGGGATGCAATAAATGAGGAAGATGATGATGATGATGACAAGTGATCATATGACACACAAGAAGAAATTGGATAGGTACATTGACGTTTAACTTTACGGAGTGCTATAGGAAGATTAAGATCACTTGTAGCCGAATCCATTGAGGAAGAAGAGATTGATGCAGGACATGAAGTAGGAGGAACTTGTCGTCGAGAGTACATACTGAATTGGAGGTTGTGATGGTAGGGGCGGTGATAAGGTACCTGGAGACTTATAAGTAATATGATAAAGTAACAAATCGTCATCCTCTTCCTGTTTTGGAGTTTCAATGGATGAAAAATATGGTGTGTTTTCTACAAAAGTAACATCAATTGAGACAAGATATTTGTTAAGATGAGGACAAAAACATCGATATCCTTTTTGAACTTAAGAAATAAAAAAAAAAAAAACATTTGAGAGATTTAGGATCAAGTTTAGTAACCTGAGGATGGACATCATGAACAAAACAAGTACTACCAAATATCTTAGGTTCAATAGGAAATAATGAATTCGTAGGAAACAATACTGTATGAGGAGTTTCGCCTTGCAGAATAGATGAAGGGAGACGATTAATAAAAAAACAGGTAGTGGAGATTGCATTAGCCCAAAATTGTTTAGGAACATGAATCTGAAATAGAAGTGCTCATGTAGTCTCAAGATATCTATTTTTTCTTTTAGCTACTCCATTTTGAGAAGATGTATCAATATAGGAAGATTGATGAAGGATACCATTTTTGAGCATATATGATTGAAATGAGTGAGAAATATTCTTTGGCATTATCACTTCTTAATGTATGTATTGAGACATTGAATTGTGTTTTTATTTCAGGACAAAAGGCAGAAAAATGTAAAAACACCTTTGAACGATTTTTCATAAGATAAAGCCAAGTTATACGAGAATAATCATCCACGAAGGTAACAAAATACTGAAAACCAGCCTTAGATACAATTGGGCATGGATCCCATACATTAGAATGAACTAACTCAAAAAGTAAACTAACCTTTTTATTGACTCTAGGTAAACTAGACAAATGGTGGTGTTTAGCAAAATGGCAAGATTCACAATCTAAGGTAGAAACATTATTAAATTGTGGATAAATGGTCTTTAACACAGATAGAGAAGGATGATTAAGTCGACAATAAGCTTAGAAAGGTCTTAAGACACTTGAACATGCAACAGACCTTGGCACTTGTGTATCCAATATATAGAGACCGCCCGATTCATGTCCTTTACTAATAATTTTCTTCGTCATAAGATCCTGAAATAGACAATGATCAGGATAAAATGAGATACAACAATTCAGTGCATGAGTAAGTTGACTTACTGATAGTAAGTTAAAGGAAAACTGTAGTAAACTTAATACAGACGATAAGGAAATCAAAGGAGTTGGATTAATAGTGCTAGATCTATGGACAAATGACTTAGAGCCATCTATTAGAGTGACATTTGTAGGAGAAGTGTATAGTTGGTAAGTGGAGAAGAGATCAAGGTTACCTGTCATGTTGATATGATGCATAGGAAGGAGTCGTTGGATACTCCATTCCAAGGTGTATCAACGGAGGAAAGGGAAATAAATTGTAACCATTAGTACTATAGTTATACTATATAACATTACATAATAAATAATAGATATTAGGGGAAGTAATATAGTAAGGGGTGTACTTGTAAATATGTTATAAGAGTAAGGGCAGTAGCATGGCTGACGTGGAAAGGCTGACGAGGAGAGAGTAAAGGAAAGCTGACGTGGATAAGCAAGTGGGTAGAGGGAAACAGATTGGAACAGAATTAGTTAAGACCTAAAGGTTGACGTAGACGAGGGAAGTGGTGAGAATAAAAGAGAGAGGAAGGAGGGAAAATGGGTTGAGAAAAATATATACATAGAGAGCATCTAACCTTGCGGAGATCTGGTGGCCTCCGACTGAGCTTGAGCTCAGGTACTTATAATTTGATTCTTGATTACTTGAGTTGATTGCTGTCTTCTTATTCTTCGTGTGATTTCGAGTAATTGTACTAGAAAGTAAGTGTTAGTGATTAAATCTCCACGGGTGTCTATCACATGTGATCTATGGCACCAGAATCAATGACCCACTTGGACAATGAGGAAAGAAGACACTGAGTTGATTTACTTGATTCAGCAATCGCAGATGTATGATGAGATGAAGCCTTCAATGCTTCTTGATATTGAGAGAATTTGGCATATTCATTAGTAGAAATTGTTATTATCTTTTCAGAAGACAAACTTGATGTGGAGTCAGTGGAAGCAATGAGTATCAACTGCTTCTTCTGGCCATGATTTTGCAATTTCTTACAAGTATGCTTTGTATGTCTTAGCTCATGACAATAATAGCAAACAACTCCCCTTGATTCTTGACTTCAAATATGATCTCCCCCTCTCCTATTGGTAGAATTTCGACCTGTACTTTGACCGACTAGAGCACTAACATTGTGAGATGAGGTAACGGCTATATGATTTTCTATGCAAATGATTTGTGTAAAAGTTTCCTAAAGAGAGGAGACTTCGGGACTCGAGAGAATCTGAGACTTGACAGACTCATACTCTAGACGAAGACCGGCTAAAAAACTCATAACTGCCATCTGCTTCCTTTGAGTCTGTTGAACTCTTACATCAGGGTTAAAAGGTAGTAATACATTTAATTCTTCATATATCTTCTTAAAATTTATCAGATATATTGTTGAGATATATAAGTTGTAAATACCTTTTTACAGGTTGTAAATATATATTAGGATGGAGCATTTAGTGGAAATCCCTTGATTAGAGGAATTCAATTAGATTATTTTTTTCCTTTCTTAGGGAGATTTAGTTTTCCTTTTTTGGTTTCTGTTTTTCTTTGTGTTGTATTATAAAAGGGCAGTGTATATTTCATAAAAGTAGAGAGAATAAGAATAACAATTTGGTTTTTTCTCATGGTATCAGAGCTATAGTAATTTTTAGAATTTTTTCCGGGCAGCTTTCATTGCTGCACAATTATTTTCAGCCGTCATTACTGACCTTTTACTCAGCCTTCATTGCTGACTTGTTTCTCAGCCTTCATTGCTGAATTTTTTTTGTCCCTCCAGCCCTCAATATTTTTTTTTATAGCCTTCATTGTTAATATATTATGTCAGCCTCTGAAATCACTATTTCTAATCATTCTGAAGAGGCAAATTCTACCCAGAAAATTGGTGAGCTTCAGAACATCCGAACCTCCAATAGACTCAATGGGAAGAACTATCTCAAATGGTCACAACTTGTACGTACATACCTTAAGGGCAAAGGGAAACTTAATCATCTTCTTGGAACTCCACCAGCAACGGAGGATCCAACGTTTGAAACTTGGGATGAAGAGGATTCCATGATAATGTCCTGGTTATGGGATTCCATGGAGCCCACAATTAGTGACACCTGCATGTTTTTGCCCTCGGCAAAGGAGATATGGGAATTCATTCGTCGCACATATTCGAAGGCCGGTGATGCTGCTCAAGTGTATGAGATTAAGGTCAAAACAGCAGCCACTAAACAAGGTAATAAATCTGTCACAGAATATGCGAATATACTACAAAACCTATGGCAGGAGCTCGATCATTATCGAGTCTTTCAGATGAAATCCCCTGATGATGCGGCTGTTTTGAAGAGTTTTATAGAGAAGGATCGGGTCTATGATTTTTTGGCTGGTTTGAATCCTGAATTTGATCAGGTCAGGGTTCAAATTCTTGGTAAAGATGACACACCATCTCTGGAAGAAGCAATCTCACTAGTTCGAGCAGAAGAAAGCAGACGGAATGTCATGCTCGAGCCCCAAAGCGTGGATGGTTCAGCCTTAGTAGCAAGGCCAAATCACCAGGAGAAAGGAAAAGGTGATTTTTCCAAACCACCAGGGAGAGAGAACCAGTGGAAGGAGAATAAGGACAACCTCTGGTGCACCTATTGCAAGAAACCAAGGCACACAAAGGAGAAGTGTTGGAAGCTGAATGGTAAGCCTCCAAGTCGTGAGTGGGGAACCCGTGGAGGGCAACAGAAGTCTCAAGTACACATGGCAGAGGAGACAAAACCCGAGGAAAAATCTGCTGCTGGGGGGCTCAACACTCAAGAAATTGAGAGGATAAGAAGCTTGTTGGGGTCGCTTGAGAAGCCTTCTGGAGATTGCTCATTGGCTCTTTCAGGTATTCCTTCATTTCCTTTTTGTATGAATGCCTCAGAAAAATTTTATCCCAACTCTTGGATAGTTGACTCCGGTGCCACAGACCATATGACTCCCACATCACAATTTTTCCATTCCTATACCCCCTGCCCAAGCAGTAGGAAGATTGTAGTAGCCAATGGCACGTTAGCTACTGTTGCTGGTTTTGGAAACATACATATTACACCTACTCTCATCCTAAAAAATGTTCTTCATGTACCAAAATTATCAGCTAGCCTCATCTCCATCCATAGACTCACCCATGACCTTAAATGTTATGCCATTTTCTTCCCTTCTTACTGTGTTTTTCAGGACCAGGACTCGGGGAGGAGGATTGGACTTGCTAAGGAAAGAAGCGGCCTTTATCACATTGAATCATCCCAAAGCAATATTTCGGTGTCTTTTCTAAGTTCCTCAAATAAAGATGTCATTTGGCTACATCACCTACGTCTAGGTCATCCTTCTTTTAGGGTTTTAAAAGCCATGTTTCCTAAATTGTTCTATGGATTGAATGTTTCTGAATTTCATTGTGATGTTTGCGAGATGGCAAAACACACTCGTGTATCTTTTCCTATTAGCAATAAAAGAAGTACTCAACCTTTTCATTTGATTCATAGTGACATTTGGGGTCCTTCCACTATACCTAATATCTCTAGAGCTCGTTGGTTTGTATCCTTCATTGATGATTGCACTCGAGTTACATGGATTTTTCTTCTCAAACAAAAATCTGATGTTAGTCAAGTAATACAAAATTTTCATACAATGGTTCAAAACCAATTTGGGGTGAAAATCAAAAGCATTAGAACAGATAATGCCAAAGATTATTTTAATCATGTTTTGTCACCTTACTTCCAGTCACAAGGCATTATCCATGATTCATCTTGTGTTAGCACACCCCAACAAAATGGGGTAGCTGAGAGGAAAAATGGGCATTTACTTAACTCTACCAGAGCGCTACTTTTTCAAGGGAATGTTCCTCAGTACTATTGGGGAGAGGCTGTTCTTACTGCCACATACATGATAAATAGACTTCCCTCGCGTGTTCTAGACAACAAAAGTCCCATAGAAATTTTTAAAACCTTTTACCCACATTTCAGAACCTCTAATGGTCTCACACCTAGGGTATTTGGGTGCACTGCCTTTGTTCATATCCACAGCCAACATAGAGGCAAGTTAGACCCCCGAGCCATTAAATGTGTCTTCCTTGGCTACTCTTCTACTCAAAAAGGGTACAAGTGTTACCATCCTTCATCTAAAAGATTCTACATCTCTGCAGATGTTACTTTTGCAGAAAATACACCTTTTTTCTCGAAGGTCTCTCTTCAGGGGGAGGCTACAATGATGGAAGATAGCCCTTGTGATTCCTTTGACCCTCTTGATCTTCCTTCACCTATCCGCACTGTTGAGTCTTCAAAGTCATCTCCTCCTCAAGTTACTACTGTTCCATCTCCTGAATCAACCATTGATACTCATAGTTATCCAAAGTTCCCTTTGGTATATTCAAGGAAAAAAGGTCTAGAACAGATGCAGGTTCAAGAATCTGCTCAAGAACAGAAGCAAGTCCAAGAGTCCTCTTACTCAGACCCTGGAGTTCAAGAAGATTCCAACTCAAACTCTAAGAATGAGATCATGGTAAGACCTAACCCTTCACCTGTTGACCCAACAAATGAACTAGACATTCCCATTGCTCTTAGAAAACATACCCGAGAGTGCACAAAACGACCACGTTACCCATTATCTTACTATGTCTCCCTTAAACGCTTATCCCCAACCTACAAAAAGTTCATCATAAGTTTGAACACCATTACTATTCCAAATACTGTTTCTGAGGCATTGTCAAAAACGGAATGGAGGAATGCTATGAGGGAGGAGATGAGTGCATTAGAGAAGAACAAGACTTGGGAGATTGTTGATAAACCAAGAGGGAAGAATATCGTGGATTGTAAGTGGATTTTCACGTTAAAGTATAAGGCTGATGGGTCTCTTGAAAGATACAAAGCAAGATTGGTAGCCAAGGGATACACTCAGACTTATGGAGTTGATTACCACGAGACTTTCGCTCCAGTTGCGAAAATGAATACTGTAAGAATTTTATTGTCCTTGGCTGCCAACCTCAATTGGCCACTTCTACAGTATGACGTAAAAAATGCTTTCCTTCATGGTGACTTAGAAGAGGAAATATACATGAACATCCCACCTGGTTTTGAAGAAAACACAAGCAACAAGGTGTGTAAATTGAAGAAGGCTCTTTATGGGTTAAAACAATCTCCTAGGGCATGGTTTGGGAGATTCACGAAAGTCATGAAGGAGTTTGGGTACAAACAAAGCCAAGGTGACCACACTCTCTTCATTAAACATTCAGCTACAGGAGGAATAACTACTCTACTGGTCTATGTGGATGACATCATAGTAACTGGAAATGATGAAAGAGAAAAGCTTGAATTGAAGCATAAATTAATCAAAGAGTTTGAGATCAAAGAACTGGGAAAACTAAAGTATTTCCTTGGTATTGAGGTTGCCTATTCCAGACAAGGGATTTTTATATCTCAACAGAAGTACGTGACTGATTTGCTAATAGAGACAGGGAAGATTGGGTGTAAGCCTATTTCTACCCCGATAGATCCAAATCATAGGCTGGGAGAAGCTAAAGAAGGAGCAGCTGTTGATAAGAGAATGTACCAACGGTTAGTGGGAAGACTTATATACCTTGCTCACACTCGACCCGACATTGCATACGCAGTTAGTGTGATCAGCCAATACATGCATGATCCAAGGGAACCTCACCTTCAAGCTGCCTATAGAATACTACATTATTTGAAAGGGAACCCAGGAAAAGGGGTCTTGTTCAAGAAGAGTGATACTCTTACTCTAGAAGCATACACCGATGCTGACTATGCAGGGTCTTTAGTGGATAGAAGATCAACTACGGGGTATTGTGTTTTTCTTGGAGGCAGCCTAGTATCATGGAGGAGCAAGAAGCAAAACGTAGTGGCAAGATCATCAGCTGAGTCGGAATTCAGAGCTATGGCTCAAGGGTTGTGTGAACTACTTTGGCTAAAGATTATCTTGAATGATTTAAAGATCAAATGGGAAGGTCCTATGAAGCTCTATTGCGACAACAAGTCAGCTATCAATATTGCTCATAATCCCATACAACACGACAGGACAAAGCATATTGAAATTGATAGACATTTTATCAAAGAAAAATTGGAAGAAGGGCTAGTGTGTATGTCCTATGTTCCATCAGAACATCAATTAGCTGATATTCTAACAAAGGGGTTGAACAATTCAAGATTTCATAACCTTTTGTTCAAGCTGGGAATCGAAGACATCTATTCCTCAGCTTGAGGGGGAGTGTTGAGATATATGAGTTGTAAATACCTTTTTACAGGCTGTAAATATATATTAGGATGGAGCATTTAGTGGAAATCCCTTGATTAGAGGAATTCAATTAGATTATTTTTTTCCTTTCTTAGGGAGATTTAGTTTTCCTTTTTTGGTTTCTGTTTTTCTTTGTGTTGTATTATAAAAGGGCAGTGTATATTTCATAAAAGTAGAGAGAATAAGAATAACAATTTGGTTTTTTCTCATATATGGTAAGAGACAGATCATGTTGCTTAGTATGGTAGAAACTTTTACACACGTCATAGATACGGGAAATATTCCCTTTCCTAGAATATATGAACTCCAAATATTCCATAAGTTCTTTAACATACTCACAGTGATCAACTAAATTAATGATCTCATTGTCAATGGAGTTTTTAAGTTGCAAAAATATACGAGTATCGTCTCGTAACCATGTCTGTCTAGTATTATCGACTGGTAGATCATTACTGAGATGATCATCTTTCTCAATGCTTCGTAGATATATTTGCACAGTTTTGCTCCAAGCAATAAAGTTGTCTCCATTAAGTTTATATTCTGTTATTTTAGTTGTTACTGGGATCATATTTATGATATATGATTTATTCTCAGCCATTTAGCAATCCAAACAACAAACACCAACAGCACCAAATAACACTAGAAGATTAAACTAAAGCAGAAATGCTAACTCCAACTAGAGAAAACACCTCAATCAACTTATCCAACAAACCAAGTTTTCAAAAACATCAAATTGAAAGAAAAAATTAATTTCCCAGCAATAATAAAACCCAAATAAGAAACCCTAACCTTAGCAAGGAGCATGTGTCCCAAGATGATTTTTGAAATGGCGAGATTGGAATGAAGAATTCCATGCCACAAAGACCCAACAAGAACACGTAGACGAATGGAGGTCACACGCGCCTCCACGTGCAGAAAACAAGGATGAGTGGCGGACGGTTTATGTGGCACGGCGATCCGTTGGTCGCTGGAGTTGGTCGGTCGACAATCTTTCCTCTTGGAGGGGTGGTGAGAAAAAAGAAACACAAACACTCTTCGGGGTGTGTGTGGAATACAAACGTTGCTCACTAGGCAGCTAGGCCTAAACCTTAATTTTTTTTTTCTTCAAAAAAAAATTCCTATAGTTAGATTGCTCTGATACTGTGTGACTTTGATAAGTAATTATATATTTCTTCACTGATAATACAAGGACAATATATATAGAGATACAAAATCTTCTACTAACTTTTACTTAACATTATATTAATTACAATCTAGAAACTATAACATATATTATAACAGTTTCCAAGACTGAAAATTTCTCATCCATAAGGGATTTCCAACCTATATTGTGCTGTAATACATTATACAAGTGTATATTGAAAATCTTGGCGGAGAGATTGAGGGTTGTGTTGCCTTAGTGGGTATGGAGCAAACAGCCTTTATTAAAGGCCGAAGGATTATTGATAATATCTTTGTAGCTCAAGAGCTTCTCCATGGCTACCATAGACATAGACACGGTGCTAGATGTGCTATCAAACTGGACATAATGAAGGGATATGATCATGTGCATTGGTTTTTCATTGAGCAATTGATGAGAACTATGGACTTTCATCCTCAATTCACAAATTGGATTATGTGATGTGTGTCTACTCCCAGATTCTCTATTAATCTGAATGGGAAACTTCTTGTATTCTTTTCTGGCTCTTGGGGTCTTCAGCAAGGTAATCCTATATCTCCATATTTGTTTGTTTTTATCATGGAATTGTTTTCCTACATCTTGAGGGATACAGGTTAGAAAGAGGGTTTTACTTTCCTGTGGAGGTGTAAAAGGGAAAGGCTTAATCATCTATTCTTCGCAAATGATGTCTTTATCTTCTCAAGAGGGGATGTACCATTGGTTAAGCTAATAAAGGAGGCCTTAGAGGACTTCTATTTGATGTTAGGTCTACAAGCAAGTAGTAGCAAAAGGTTTGTTTTTATGAGTGGGGTGTTAATGTGAAATAAGAGATACTCCAGATTTTGGCTTTTGAAGAAGGTTATGGCCGGCTAAATATTTTAGGGGTTCCCCTTTCTTCTTCAAAACCAAGTAAGTCCACTTGCCATTTCTTTGTGGAAAGATTCATCAAGCGTATCAACAAGAAGTCCAGTTAGCTAAAGGGAAAAGTAAGTCCACTTGCCATCTCTTATGCAGGTTGGGTCCAGTTAGCTAAAGGTATACTCTTCTCCATCCAAGTCTATTAAAAGCATCATGAAGAATCTAACCATGAAGATGAATAGATTTATATGGAATGGGAATGATGAATTCAAGGCTAGAGTGAAGGTGGAATGGAGCTGAGTGTGTAAGCCTAGGATGAAAGGAGGACTAGGTATTATTGACTTGGTGAAATGGAATAAGACCTAACTAAAACACATTTGGCACTTAGTCTTAGATGTGAAGGGTGCCTTACGGGCTAGTTAGGCTCCATCTGAACTCATTAAGGAAAAGAACTTTGGGCTATAAAGATTCCAGATATGGTTTCCTAGTCTTGGCACAAGATTTTGCAACTGACCGCTTGCTTAGAGCCTTCTAAAGTGGGAGGTGAGAAATGGGAACTCTGTATCATTATGGTATGATGAGTGGCATCCCGAAGGCACTCTAGCAAATTGGCTTGGTGAATGCGCAATCTACTTCTCTGGTTATCCTAAGGAAGTACGCCTTTACTGTATCATGAATGATGAGGACGGGGATTGGCCACCAAGGGCCCCTTGGGATTTCATTAGAGATAATCGGCAGGGTGCTGTCACACCAAATGTGAATATGGAAGATAGATTGTTTTGGAAAGAACACTCGACAAAGAAATTATCTATCAAAGAGGCTTATACTATTGGGCAGCAGGGGGTAAAGGTTCCTTGGACACATTTTGTATGTTCATAGAAGCTAGCATCAAAACATGCTTTCTCTCTATGGCTGGCAGCTCAATAGAAACTCTGTACTCTTGATAAATTGATGCAGTGGGGAATAGTTCATCAGAATTGATGTTACTGCACATCTTTTTTTTGAAAGGCCCTTCTGTTGAGGACATATGAAAGAGGTTGGTAGATACTTTCCCTTACCCATGCCAGCTACCTTCTCGTGCGACTAACTTCCAAGACTATTTCAATGAGATTAGCCCTAGATTGCTTTCATCTTGGAAGACCGTCTCTAGTTTAGCTATTTATTATGTATGGAAGGAAAGGAATGAGAAAAGATTAGGAAGTAGTGTGCATAGGCGTAGTCATGTCTCCTGCATTGTTCTATCTTTTTTTTTATGCTATAGATGGCTCTTGTTGATCATGTATTGCCAAGATTTCAATCTTAGCACCATTTTGTGATTGTAAGGTGCTATGTTTGAAATCTTAGGTCTCTTGTGAGTTCATCTCTTTGTTATATAGTCGTTTTATATTTAATGAATTTTGACTTTTACTCCAAATAAAAAAAAAATGTTTTATCCTAATTTTGTCTATTTTAACTTTAAATTACTAAATGTAATTTTTCTATTATCAAATAAACCACACACAAAAAAAAAAAGACCTTTCACCATGGCTCGACTCTAGCTTCTAGCTTTTGACTTCAGCTTTAGCTTTTGTGGATGGTAGGGGTGGTTTATTTATTGGTGGTGGATGGTTGAGGCAGTGGGAGAAAATTGTAGTAGTGGGAGTGGATGTGTGTAAGTTTGTATAGTATGGATTTTTGGGATTTGATAAGGGTAGATGTTCAATTATAATTCTTCTACATTGTATTTGATTTTAGGCAATTGTAATTTGTTTATATTCGAAAGCATAATGGTGCTAGGTTCATATTATGTACTCAAATATACTCTATGGAACCCCAAAATGAGCAGCACTTAAACCCAGAATCTATTTGATAGATATGTGGAAACCCAAGAGTGCTAAAATCAAGCGAAAGCAGACCTTAACCCATTCGCTAATGTAAGCTAAAAACCAGGGGCATGATTGAATGTGATACATTGAATATTGGAAGCTAAGAACATTGGTATAATTAAATGGAAAACCTTGACTTGTGGATTATATAACAGTTAGGAAACAGGGACCTTAGTACAAGTGAATGGAAACGCCACAAGAACGAAGTTCTTGATAAGTTAAAAAGAATGAGAAGATAACACTCAATTCACAATAATATTATTCATAATTCAAATGAGTGAATTATTCCTTACAAGCTTTGCCTATTTATGGGAGAAGCCCTAATAAGAAAGGAAGTAATTCAACGGGGGAAACTATAAACTTGGAAACAAACTAATAAAGTAGCCTGATAAACTGAGAAAACTAACCATTAATGGAAAGTACATAGAAATGAACAAAGTTAAAATAGCAAATAGCTAAATTTGGATGTTAATCTTCAAATATAACGACTTTGTCACATCTCCATTGGTCTTGGATACTTGAATGATAATTTCTTGCCTAGATTGGTGTCATTAAGCATGTTAGCTTTTACTTTTTTTCTTTCCTGTTTATTCAATAGGCCACCTATGTACAAGTGCAGGGGCATAAAATTTTTAGTTGCTGGAAATTAATATAGAAAACACGGGGAGTTCACTTGCTCGTCTTTTTTTATTTTGTTTGCTTTCATTTGTATCTTATTTCAGTCTATTTTGTGTACTTGAAATGTGATGTTTGTTAAACTTTAGATCAATTTTTGATTTGTTTGGGTTTTGAATTTGGTATTTGAATAGGTTATTATCATTTTGAAAAAACATTGTAAAAGGGAAGAATATGTATTATGAAGTTTGTGATAGGTGTATGAGTGCATTCTTTCACCATTTAAATATCTTATATTGACAGTGTTGTTTAAAGCAACTCTTGCTGAAATCTTTGATTTCTTAATCATATCATTTTCCTATTATTCTACTGTGTTGAATCTATTGTACCTGCTTTTTCCTCCATTTTCATCAATACATGTTTGATTTATCTAAGAACAGGTTGAAGAATGGAATAGGTACAAAACAAATATCAAGTGATTTGGTTTTTAGTGCATTGTCATCACTCGATCCGCTTAGGTTGAGGTTGCATGCTTATAGCAAGGGCATTGCAGAGGTCAGTTTGGTCTTGGATAGCTTCTCTTTCGACAATCTTGTGCACTAGTGATATTTACAGTTTGAAGTTCATTTTATAGTCTCATGTAGCCCAGTTGAGATGCATCACGATTTCTTTAAATTGGAACCTGTTCTATATATTATAATATGAGCTATATGTTTCGTTGCATTTTGGCTAAAATGAAGCAAACCAACGTTAATTTTTTCCTTCCGGTTCTAGGCAGAGGACAATATTGCACAAGCATTTTGCTCAGTCGGAGAGCTGCAATCCGCTGTTGACCATTGCAAAGCGTCTATTGAGGTAGGGTCATTTGAGCTTTGATTCCTTATCGTGAAAGCATGAGTTTTCTACTAATGAGGATTTATGTACCAAGCTTCCAGTAATTTTTGCATCAAACATAAAATATGTTGTTTGAAGGCCGGTGATCTGCTTAAATATAGGGGTGTAATAGTGATTTCGAATCTTTCGCCACATTTGAGCATTTGAATATGCAATCTGCCCATTTCAGTATTTTTCACCATAATTTGGTTTTGTATAATTGAACAAAGTTGGAAGGAGGAATTCTTGGTCCCATCAAACTTGACGGGAACTCTTGTTTGTGTGGGAGATAACAGAAGATTATCTTGCTGACTCTCCGACGCATGCCCGGATGTGCTTGCAAAATAATTAATTTGCATTTTTAGGGTTTATGAAATGAAAAGGTACAATTATTATTATTATTATTATTTAATATAGGTTAGAGCATTTAGGAAAAAAAAATTGATATGAATGAAATTGGTATTCAATATTACGCATAAACGACAAAGTCAAACTAGTTTTAAATTGTATCATAAATTGATATTATGCATGATTTATAAAACACTTACAGATGTCAAAAGAATCAAATAAAACACAATAGTTCAATCAATGTATTCGCTACAATCTAGTTTAAGCTAATAAGAACACAAGCATGAATAAAGAGAATTTAATATGTTAGTACTCAGTAGAAAACTTGACGACATAAATTGTCAATATTGAAAAGTGATAACAACTCTATCTTGATCCATGACTAACTAGCTTATTTGTTGGCTTACTAAGGATCTCTTAAAATAAAGTAGGAAACTAATTAAAATAATATTAAATATCCTATGGCCTCTTAAAATAAAATAACATTAAGGTAAGACACAATAATAACCAATGGAAATAAATAAAATGAAAAAAAATAAGATAAAATAACCAAGTCTAAGCAGGCGGCGTTGGTCGCATGACCGGTCAACCACCCTTAGTCTTGCTCTTTGATTCGCACCATTCTATTATTCTATTTTTCTTCTCCCATTGGAGATCATGAGATTTGTTAGTTGTTACGTGAAAATGAGTGGTTGAAATGTTCCCCGAGTTTTTTTCTCCTTTCATCCATTTTGTCCTATTTTTTCATAAACCTCATTTTGGTGGTAGTTCTCAAAAGAAACACTACATTTTCATTACTATGCTGTGAAGATTCGGAGGACATATTCTAATATTTTATGTTCATGCAGATATTAGAGAAAATCTATGGTCTAGATCACATTGCCATTGGATTGGAGCTGGTGAAACTTTTATCCATTCAGATATCTGCAGGAGATTGTGCAGCTTCTAGAAATATAAGCAGAATTTGCTTGATTTTTAGAAAATATTATGGTTCTCATGTTGAAATGATTTTTCCATTTTTGCCATCTTTGGAAGGAGAGACTACAGTTCACGGTGCGTAAAGGAGCTTGTTTTTGAATAGGAAGCAGTTAATGTTTATCATGTACAGTGAAGACGAAGACTAGGCGGAGCTTTAATATTATGTGCAGTGAAGACGACACTGTAATGCCAGTTGTATCCTTTGTCAGAATTTATCGTTTCGTCGCAGTACAATCGTTTTCCTCCATTCTGTCCACATGCATCTCTGATAGGCCCAAACATCAGGTAGGCTTTTTTTTTTTTTTCAATCGAACTTCGATTTGGAACAAATGAAAAAGAGATTCACAAATTGTTAAATACGATATAAATTTACATGTTATTAGATATATGTATATCTATGTGTACATATTCCTTGAATAAAGAAATTATTATTATAATCTTCATGTAAGTGCTATATGTGATAAAGGTTTTTACGTTCTGAGAGATCTCAAATGAAATAGGTTTCATTCGATTTGCTAGTGTTTGGGGAATCGAATCGTTGGTATTTTCCTAGCATTCTAGTGTCCAATTTGTCCGTTTCAGTATGGTTTACATTGCAGCAATTGTTGATTTATTTGAAATGAATAAACGAAAGCACTTCATCGTCCCGTGCATTTCTCGCTCTGAAATTGAGAGTTCTGCCTCCAAACCCTCAAAGCCTAAAACATTTGACGTCGCCTATGAATACCGGATGACTTTTGGCTAAAATTTTGCGGTGTCATAGCTTGGAATCATCTAATGAGATCTCTCTAGTTGTTGATCTTTTAAAGAACGAGATTTATATAGGAACCTTGAAAGCTGAAAAGTCAAGAGGCAGAATTTATGAAAACTGGTGATTTTTAGTAAAAATAAGAAAATTCAAATTTGTGAGTGTTTTCGAGGTTTATTCTGGTTTGAATCATCGAATGGCACACCTATGACTGTTTCTCCTTCAGGGAATGAGATCTTTGGCTAGTGATCACTAGCTCCAAAGCCATGGGCGATAGCTCATGAGTAGTATATATATATGGCAAAAATAAAATCAATACTGAGCAAGATTTAGATCGGATAGTCTTAATGGAGTAAATAAATAAATATATAAGTAAATATCTCTTGAGAACTTGCTAGCTATTCTCATCGATAAGAGGAAATTTTCACGAGGGACTTGGAATGCTTGAAAGCCATTGTGTACAGGCTATGAAAACTGGTCATCATGGAAACTATAACACCATGAGTTAGGCCGTTAAAAATGGGCTTTTTTTTTTCCCCTTGTGTTGAGAGAAAAAGTTTGTAGTGGCGAGTTTTTGGGATGGAAATTCGATGTTTATCACATGAATCATCTATTAGGACATTCTCAAATGTTCCCATTTGAAAAGTTGGAATTTTGATAGTTGATCTTGGAACCCCAAAAATCATGAGCTATAAACTATAAAATTGACGTTTTTTTGGTGATCAGTGAAAATGACCATACTTGTGAGCTTTCAAGAAAGGAATCTAATGGCTTTTGCTTTCTATAATCAATTAGAATATTTCTAATTATTTTCCCTCTTAAAAGTGGAACCTTTTGTTATTGGCTTCCAAACCCTAAAAACCAAGTAGCCATTAAAAACTAGAGGTTTTTAATGATGATAGAAAAAAAAAAAAATCTAAATTTGTGAGCCTTTAGCACCAAATATTTTTTTTCCA
>JBBMOL010000005.1:0-16266 GCA_037954665.1 Laguncularia racemosa | reverse complement strand
CACAACATACATCAAGTGAATCTCAAACTCATAATCCATCAAACTTCTCAAGTAATGAAACATGGAATACCAAATTGAATCTTAAATCCCATAGGTAGAATCAATATATAAGCCACTTGTCTAACAAGATCCACAATTTGAAGAGGACCATGGAAACGTGGTTCCACATTTGATTACGTTTTACCACCAGTTCTAGTCTGAATTTGATGATTTTATGTACCCATTCTAGCTGAGATGGTAGAGGTCGAACAAAGACAATCTCAAAGGGAGACACGCTAGATAATGAAAGATAGAATGTATTATATGAAAACTCAACCCAACTTACACACAAAGACCAAGAAATTGTACACACTCCAGCAAAACCGCGAAGAAAAGAACAGACTCCTATTCAAATTCTCTTTCTATCCATATGTTTCTAGATGATAGGCTACACTAAATTAGTTTTGTTCCATGTAACATAAACAATTCTTTCCAAAAATTTCTATCAAAAAGAGGATTCCTATCACTCACAACACCACTACAAAACCCTTGAAGTTACACCACTACCTTCATAAGCACTTCCATAACTCATTTAGCTAAATAGGGATGTTTTAGCAACAAAAGACGAGCACATTTGGAGAAGTGATCAAAACAACAAATATTGCATCAAATCCACGAGAATGAGGCAAGCTAACAATCAAATCCACAGAAATATCTCCCAACAAAACCTTAGGAATGGGCAAAGGATTGAGAACACAAGCAGGAGATAAATTTTGAGATTTATTCCTTGGAGACACTGCACAAGAAGCTACAAAGGCATAAACATCCTCAAGTAAAACATATTTGATGGTAACTTGAACATAGATCAATCATGTCAAAAATTGTCGCCTTATACAACTCATCGAGTAATTCATCTATTATTGGAATAGCACATTTGCTTGGAACTCTAAATTCATTTAATGCTCAATAACCAACCCAAAACCTTCAAGACCCATCCATTTTCTTTACCAAAACCATCGACTCAACAATGGACTATAACATCCCAACACCCATCATCACTTGTAATAATAGCTCAATTTAACCTTTTTGTACATGAGCGTATCAATAAAGCTTGTCATTCACGATTCCTACACCCTCTTTCAAGGTAATACTATGATCATGCTACAAAAAAAGCGGCAATCCTTGCTTTTGCTCAAAAACATCAATACTGAAGTAACAAATCAGCTCTTAAAGGATGTAGATCCTTGGTTTTAACAACAAAAATTATCCACCCCCCCAAAAAACCACAAATTTCACAATTTTTCACTTTTAACAGCAATTTGAAAGCAATACACAACTTAAGCTATGTTAAATCCCCATCCAACACAACATTAGCCCTACAATAATGAATCCTCAAAGTAATTAAGCCCCGATTTAGTCCAATCCCCACCAATGTTTGCAACCATCTCACACCAAAATTTATATCAATTGCTCCCAATATCAAAACATAGCAATCCACTAAAATACCAAGAGTCCCAACTAAAAATTTTAAATTTCTACATAATCTACTAGAAATCTCCTTGTAACCATCACCTAAATTGACCGAAAATGGCAAAGTTCGCTCCTTTTCAACAAAAGTGTAGGAACTAAAATCCTAGGCACAAAATTGTGGCTAGCACCAAAAACACCTAATAAAGAAATGGTGTAACCAAAAAAATATTACCATATAATTTCTTTACCTTTAACCCCTAAATCCACTTTAAGCCAATAAGCAAAGCTTCACATTACTATGACCAGCACACTATTCAACATAACACCCCCAATGTGAACAAATGTCTTCTACTTCTACCCATTCACCATGTAATAATTTTGGATCATCTTCAAGAAGCGACACTAGCAAAGCTTTCTTCGAACATTTGTGTTGAAGACTAAATGGATGATGGCATTAGAAACATAAACCTTTACTTCTTTTATACACATATTCATCATATGACAATTGTTTCGGCCCTTCCCCAAAACTCCTTCCACCATTCATAGGGTTACCATTAGTTGCATTATAATTCTCTTCCTGAGTCAACAATGTATGTCCATTTCCCACATTACCAAAACTAGTCGTACTTGAATTTGTTTCTACCAAAATTCCTTGACTTCCACCACTCCTAGTTTTCTAAGTGGTTTGCAAATTATTCAACACATTTAACTACAAAAAATTTGCTCTAGCTTGATACATTGGAGCCGATATTTGAGAGCAAGGGCTTAATCAAGAAGAAATTCCTTCATTTTGACATGCCCTATATTGATTAATACCAACAACTTTAGATCAGAAGAAAATACCATGCATAAATTCAAGTTCAACAATTAAGGACATTTTGACAACTTCATTAACTAATAATGGCCATAAAGTTAGAATACTCAATTTGACATCATCAAGTAATCCTCCCAAAAAAAAATACCCCAACGCTTGTATTTCGATCATATCAAGATCTTGTGAAACCAAAGTCTCGAATTCTTATAAACAGCATGCCAGTGTTGACCTCCATAACACAAAAGAAGCTCATACTTCATTGTTTCCCAATTAAACTGTGGAAAACTTCTTTTTAACATTTCCAACCAATGAATGATATTTCCTATCATATACATTGATGCAATTGCTTCCTTGTGATCTTCTCATGTATTATGGACATCAAAATATTGGTTGGCTAAGGTCAACTAATGCATTGGGTCTATTACATCAAAAAATTGGTAAAGCGACATAGCTATTTCGAACTTGTTTCCTCCATTTTGGCTTAAACATACTTGATTAGCTCCCTATTATCTAACCCCATTACTCATTTCATCTCCATTTAATCTAGAAGCTCTCTCTTCGGCTTTCATTACCTTCGGTCTTTTGCTACACGATTCATGCAACATTGTCTCCAAATTCAACATTCTCCTCTCCAAATCAGAGAGGCTACAATTCATTGATCATGATTTCTTTTCCATCGAAGAAAGCCGATTTTGTAACTCAAATTCACCTCCTAAATCAGTCGCATTTTCCCCCACCAATTTAACCCAAGATTCCATCCAAATCATCTTTTCATAACATTCATACATATAGCACCTTTTGAAACAACTATGATCTCCTAAATTTGCAAAAGGCGGACCTTAAAAGTAGATCGTAGCAATTAAGATCAATTCAAAAGCAAATCACCCAAAGGTAATTCTTAATTAGAATACAGAAACTTCACTCCCAATAGAGCATCCAAAGCTAGTTCTCCACTCTCCTTATCCAATGTCCACTATTACAACAGAACTAACTAACTTCTTAGTTTTCACGCTTACAACTCTTTAATACATCCCAAAGAACAATTACCCCTATTCTTACAACATTTCTCACCAATAACAGCATTAACCACCACTACACACACTACTACACAACACTATAACATACATCCACTACACCATCACAACTACACAAGCAATTACACATACAGACAACTACTATAAATACAGCACACACACCTCATAATAAAATTTATCAACCAATTCATGTGAAGCAACTTCCTATTGTAAGGGATGAATTCCTTCCACCTCAACCCACTCTTCCTCATTGGCATCAAATTTCTTTCTCCATAATGGTAACACGCAACGTTTTATTAGCACACATCACTCGAATAGTAGGGTTGATCACATTGGAAACATAAACCTTTATCTTTTTAATCAAGGAACTAAGAACATGTCATCTATTTATTTCCTCGATTAACCTATGTCTGCAATCCATCATCATGAGTCCTATCATTGGAAAACGAAATATCCCCGGCTATGGTGGAAGTCAATCAATAATACATTGACCAATATTACTACGCGCTCCCATAGTTTCAAAAGGACAAAAATTTCATGTAGTTCAAGCAGTAGAAGTATTGCACATGAAAGACTTTATTAGATATCTTTGTGGCATTAAAGGGAATCGTGGATTTTACAACAATCGTTACAGCTATACCTCCCAACCTCATTGAAACGTAAAACCTGGTAAACAAAGAGACCTCTAACAAATTGTTGAGCTACTTATAAAGATAATTGCATCGCATTAGCAAGGACTATGGGCCACAAAGACTTAACCCAAAGGTCAATATCTTTCCAAAGCCCTCTAAAGAAATATCTAAGTAGTAGTAGTTCACTCATATCAGGAGCTTCAAACAATAGAGCTTCAAATTCCACTGCATAATTCATTGCATTCAAATTTTGTCTTAGAGTTGACAAACATTTAAATAGATTGTAAGCCTTTCAACCACCATATCTAAACATAATATCCAACTTAAGCATCTCCCAATCTAAACAAGGTAGTCTCCTTCGCGACATCCTAAACTAACAAACAGCTCCACCACGCATTTACATTGAGGCAATAGGAACTTTGCAATCATCTCACATACTCAAGGGTATAGAAGAACTACTCTACTTGTGCAATCCAGTGAGTTGGATCTATTCCATCAAATATTGGCAATGTCATGTTCACTGCAGGCATTCATTACTCCTCATCCACCAATAATTCCATTCCATCTTTGTTTCCTACATTTTCTATTGGTACATGGTTATCAATATGCTCTCCACCACAACTTAAGACATTCACCCTAAAGATCAATGCTCCCCCTCCTTTCAACCTCTTAACTTCCTACCAAGTATTAACCACTACCACACACGCTACTACATAAGCAATTACACATACAAACATCTACTACAAATACAGTACAAACACACCTCTACAACAAATACAACATTGATAGCCTCCTAGAGGTGACTATCGTGATTAACGCAATGAAAAGTAGAAAATTAAGAAGTCTACTTAAGATCAAGCCCAGCTGAAGACTCTCTCTCTCTCCGCAACAAACTAAGATTCAAATAACAAAATGCCTAACAGACTTTCCCTCCCTCTTTCTCTTTATAGACTTGTTGTTCCCTCTCATTCCACGTCAGCCTATATTCTCTAACCGCTTCTGTTTCCATAAGTGTTGCCCTCTGCTTGCTTTTCCACGTTAGCCTCTCTATGACCCTACACTTATGAATTATTTACAAGTTCACCCCTACCCCATACAACTTACACTATACTACACACACGCTACTAAAAACATACTATACTATGTATTACAAAATAATATAACTTCTATAGTATGGACATCAATTCCCCTTCCTCCGTTGATACACTCTAATCGGAGTATCCAAAGTCTCCTCTCTTGGCATCGTATCAATTGCCTCCCCCGATAAATTGTCCTTGTCCTCAACGACAAAATCCGAAAAGTGGAAGCGGAACTCAAAAGTATCCACCCAAGTAAACATCCTCGGAAGATTGCCCCTGCCATTGCACCAGCACCTTAGGAACTTGCCGTTGATCATCATTTCAAAAAACGTCTTCCCAAAATGGCTACTAGAAGATGAGCCAAAAGCGTTGGTTCCTCACAAAGATCAATAGGTAGATCAAGTGTAGATGAAAAAGATCCCACTGCCTTCATGAGGAGAGAAATATGGAATACGGGGCAGCAATTGATACGCCACCCTGCCCACCCGTTTGCTGATCTGGAATGGCCCAAAGAAGCGTAAAGACAGCTTGGAGGAGTTCTTAGTGTTGATGCGATTTCATAAGGAAGGACGGATCTTAAGAAAGACCCAATCTCCTACTGCCAGCTCCAAGTTCCTCCGATGTTTATTTGCATTGTGACAATACAAAGATTGTGCATGCAGTAAATTGTGCCTTAGCTGAGTTAAGACAGCATCGCGGGTGTGTAAAGCAGTATGAAGCTCCTGATGCCGAACTTCTTTGTCCACAAATGAACTTCTTTGTCCACAAATGCTCGTAGTGCAGGTGGTGGTCGGGCATAGACAATCTCAGATGGAGTTGATTTGGAAGCTGTATGGAAAGTTGTATTATAATGGTACTCCGCCCATGGAAGCCAAGCACTCCATTGTGTAGAATGTTCTCCCACGAAGCAACAAAGATAGCACTCCAAGCACCTGTTCAATACTTCTATTTGGCCATCTGTCTCGAGGTGATAGGCGGTGCTAAAGCATAGAAGGGTGCCTTGCAAGTGAAATAATTCTACCCAAAAGTTGCTTATGAATGTGGGATCCCTATCACTAACAATAGTCTTTAGTACTCCATGTAGACAAACCACCTCTTTGACGAACAAACCAGCAACACTCTTAACTGTATAGGGATGTTTGGTAGGTATGAAGTGTCCATATTTAGAAAGTCGGTCAACCACAACTAACACCACATCAAACCCATTGGATTTTGGAAGTCCTCCAATAAAATCCATGGAAATATCCTCCCATATCGCCTTCGGAATGGGTAAAGGGCACAAAAGACCAGCCGGAGCTAAAGATTGGTATTTTTGTCGTTGACGCACCGCACAAGCAGCCACAAACTCAATCACATCTCTCTTCATCCCCATCCAATACACATTGGCAGCCAATCTTCTATAGGTGCACAAGAATCCCGCATGTCCCCTGGTAGGAGAAGAATGAAATTCATGCACAAATACTTGTAGCCACTTAGATGCTGCGAGAACAACTAGTCAATCATGGTAAAAGAGAGTATCTTGTGCAAGATGAAACCCCCAGCCAGTTGACTCCCCTTCTCGTAACAGTTTCAATTTTTTTTCAAGAATTGCATCCTCTTCCACTAGTTTCTTGATTGACTCTAGATCAGTCCACACGGGACCGAATATTTGGGATAGGTGAATATCCTCAAAACCTCGAGATAAGGCATCTACTATGATATTTCCACTGCCTTGCCAATATTGGACTTCAAAATCATAGCCCAACTACTTTGGCAACCAGTTCTGTTGGTCAGGGGATACAACCCGTTGCTGGAGGAGATGCTTCAAACTCTTCTGATCTGTCTTAACAATAAATCGTTTGCCCATTAAGGTCGCCAATGTTCAATAGGCAACACTATTGCCATCAGTTCCTTCTCATATGTTGACTTAGCTAACATGTGGTCAGCTAATGCCTTACTAAAATAAGCAATGGGTCGTTGATGTTGCTGCAATACCGCACCTAATCCTCTACCCGATGCGTCACACTCCACTTTAAAAGGTTGAGTGAAATCGGGCAATGCCAACACTGGAGCCGAAATGAGAGCTTGTTTCAATCGAATGAAAGCATCTTCGAATTGCTCTGACCAGCCAAAGTTATTTTTCTTCAATAGCTCAGTCAATGGCTTGGAAATCTTCCCATAATCCTTGATGAATTTCCGATAATAACCTGATAATCCCAGAAATCCACGTAAACCTTTCAATGTCTTTAGCCTAGGCCAATCAAGGACTGCTTGGACCTTGCTGGGATCCATGGCTACCCCGTCCTTTGAAACAATATGCCCCAAGTATTCCAAGAATGATTGTCCAAACAAACACTTCTTCCGATTAGCATATAATTGTTGTTGCTGTAGCGTAGAAAAAAGTTGCCACAAGTTCTCCAAATGAGTAGACATATCCTTGCTATAAACCAATATTTCATCAAAAAAAACCAACACAAAGTGCCTAAGATACAGTTGGAATATTGCATTCATAGTCGACTGGAATGTGGCCGATGCATTGGTCAAGCCAAACGGCATTATTAAGAACTCATAATGACCATGATGAGTTCTAAATGCCATCTTATGGATGTCTCCTTCCGCCATCCTAATTTGGTGGTACCCCAATCTCAAAACAATCTTAGAAAACACACTTGCTCCATACAACTCATCCATTAGTTCATTAATCACTGGAATAGGAAACTTATCCGGAATCGTTGCCTCATTGAGAGCTCCATAATCCACACAAAATCGCCATGAGCCATCCTTCTTTTCAACCAAGATCACCAGACTCGAAAATGGACTAGTGCTTGGTCGGATTATCTCCACTGCCATCATATCACGGACCAATTTTTCAACCTCATTCTTTTGCACGTATGCATATCAGTAAGGCTTGACTGATATGGGCCCTTTTCCTGCCTGTAATGGAATGTGGTGCTCCATGGTGTGATGCGGAGGGAGTCCATTAGGGGCTGCAAAAATGTTTTCAAACTCCAATAAAAGCGCTTCCAGCTGCAAATTAGTCTTTGTCCCCTATTCTTGTACATCTATTTCCATCATCCACAACAACTGGGATTCATCTTGTTCCTCCAGCTTGAGCAACGACAGAAATGAAATTGGAAACCAACATAATGTTGGATCCCAACATAACAGAATTTCTAGTCCTTTATGCTCCACCTTAATTATCATCTTTTGCCCAATCAATTCTCACTTCCCCCAATGTCTTCAACCAAGCCATGCCTAATATGACATTCACTCCCCTCAAATCCATCATGTAACAGTCTACCCACGTCTCATACGCCCCTATCTTCAAAAGCAACCCAGTACAAAACCCACTATATTCCTTCACACGTCCATCACCCAAGGTTACTGTGAAGCTACAATCATCCGTACTAGAGATGCCCATATGTTTCACCAATTGAAGAGACAAAATTATGGCTAGCTCCACTATCCACTAAGATTACCACAGGATGTTCAGCAAGCTTACCTTGTATCTTCAAGGTACAAGGCTCATTGAAACCTTGCATCGCCAATAGTGATAAGGATAGCCTTCCTTCTCCAGCTGCAGCATTGGCGTTATCGCAATCATCCTCTCCTCCACACTCCTCTTCTAACACTAATAATTGATGAAATTTATTTAGACAGCGATGATTGGAATTGAATGGCTAGTCACATTTGAAACATAATCCTCGTGCCTTCTTATCTAGGAATTCCACATGTGAGAGTTGCTTCTGCCCATGTGAGCATCTACCTCCATCCTTGAATACACCAGAATTAGACGCCGCTGGATGACCCCTACCAATAGCTGAATCAATCTTGCCTCCCTTCGTCACACCATCCCCTTCCTTAACACGGTCGTCCTCCCCTGTGTGATATCGCAAGTTGCAATACGCCAGTGGTCCCATAGCAGAGGTCATTAATCCCGAGTTATAATGGTTTCCTCTACTAACAAAGGAAGAATGCCCACCCGGTGGTCGAATATCTCCCTGACCTCCATAAACCTAATCAAATGACAAGAATATGCCTAAATCGAATTATTGTTAAATCTTCACAGCTAAGTCCATGGCACGATCCAACGTTCTAGGTAAAAAAGTATCCACACGCGTTTGCATATTATCACGTAGGCCGCCTATGAAATAGCCAAGTAATTGCATCTCCAACATGGTAGGGGCATGGGAAGTAAGTGAATCAAACTCTTCAATGTATTGATTGACCTTGCCATGTTGTCTTAATTGCGATAAACTCTTGAAGAGATTAGAAGCCAATAGCCCTCCATATCTTTTCATGATCTCCGTCTTCAAGCGAGTCCATGTTAATTCATTTCCCACCGTTTGATTACACCTTCCTCACATACACATCGCTGCTAAGGTTACTTTCCGTTCTTCTCTAGTATGTTGTGCTGCAAAATATTGCTCGGCCATTAGGATCCAATTCAAAGGTTCAACTCCATCGAAGGCCGATAATATGACTCGTGTCCCATTCAACCTAAGTTCATCATCCATTTCAGCCTCACGTGTCGCCATAGGAGAACTCAACTCCATCCTCCGATCGACAACCACTATCTTTTTGTTTTCCCCGATCCTTAGCCATAGAAGTACCTTCCCCTAATGTTACTCCCACGTCCTTGCTCAACCAAATATCTTCAAATAGCTTTTGGATTTTGTCCATCTTGCCTTGCATTTCCGTCACTTCACCAAACATTGCCTTCTGTTCTCCATCGATCGTTACCAAGTGGTGTTGAATCTCAGCCACCTCATTGTGGATATTTTCCACATTCTTCTCCAAAGCCTCTACTCGAGCCTCCATCCTCGCCATCGAACCACTCTTCCGCTTTGATAAGAGTTGTTATCAAACGTCGATTTCATCCTCTGTTCAGTGGTTTCCCGGCAACGGAACCAATTGATAGCCTCCTAGAGATGACTATTGTGATTAAAACAATGAAAAGTGGAAAATTAAGAAGTCTACCTAAGCTCAAGCCCAACCGGAGACTGACTCTCTCTCCACAACAAACTAAGATTCAAATAACAAAATTCCTAACAAACTTTCCCTCCCTCTTTCTCTTTATAGGCTTCTTGTTCCCTCTCATTCCACTTCAGCCCATATTCTCTAACCACTTCTATTTCCATCAGTGTTGCCCTCTGCTTGCTTTTCCACGTCATCATCTCAAAACCTTTTCCACGTCAGCCTCTCTATGCCCCTACACTTATGAATTATTTGCAACTTACACTATAATACACACGCTATTAAAAACATACTATACTATGTATTAAAATATAATGTAACTTCCATAGTATGGACATCAATTCCCCTTCCTCCATTGATACACTCTAATCGGAGTATCCAAAGTCTCCTCTCTTGGCATCATATCAACTACATACTATAATAATAAAATTTATGAATAAGGCATACACCTCTTATAGACATTTTTAAGGTATATGAACCTTCAAGGACATCAATACCATTGAATTTCATCATTTTAAGGCCATCAAACCATTAATAGCAAGGAGTGATAACTCCAAACCATTATCAGCCACTTCATGTGAAGCAACTTGCGACTATAGGAGATGAATTCCTACTACCTCCACCCACCCTTCCTCATTGGCATCAGATTCTACCTCCATAATGGAAACACGCAACGTTTTATTAGCACATGTGAATTGGATAGTATGGTTGATCACATCGGAAACATAAACCTATATTTTTTAATCAAGCACCTAAGAGTATGTCATCTATTTATTTCCCTGGCTAATATATGTCTTTACAATCCATCATCATGAGTTCTATCATTGGAAAACAAAATCTCCTTCCAAGTGATGGAAGTCGACCCATAATACATTGACCAATATTACTACGCACTCCCATAGAGGATAAACATTCAATGTAGTTTGAGCAATAGAAGAAGTATTGCACATAAAGACTATTGGATATCATTATGGCACTAAAGGGAATTGTGGACTAAAGTAGAACACCCGTTACAACTTTACCTCCAACATGATTGAAACATAAAACCTGGGAAACAAAGAGACCTCTAACATATTGCTGTTCTACTTATAGAGATAATTGCATCGCATTAGCAAGAGCTACAGGCCACGGAGTCTTAACCCTAAGGTGAATATCTTCCCAAAGCTCTCATAAGAAATATCTAAGTAATAGTAGTTCACTCATATCAAGAGCTTCAGATGATAGAGCTTCAAATTACAATGCATAATTCGATGCATTCTAATTTTGTCTTGGAGTTGACAAGCACTCAAATAGATTATGAGCCTTTCGACTACCATATCTAAACATAATCTCCTACCTAAGCATCTCCCAATCTAAACGAGGCAATCTCCTTCGCAACATCTTCAACCAATAAATAGCTCCACCATCCATTTACATTGAGGCAATAGGTACTTTACGATCATCTCACACATACTCAAAACTTCGAAGAACTACTCAACTTGTGCAATCCAATGAGTTGGATCTATTCCATCAAATATTGCCAATGTCATGCTCACCGCATGCATTCGATACTCCTCATCCACCAATAATTCCATTGCATCTTTGCTTCCCACATTTACAACCAAATGACTTCATAAGCTCCCCATGCAAGACTCAGCTTCTACACTACTTCGAGCTACAACTCTCTTGCTTTTCCTTATCACTAGATTTCCCCATACTACTAGGCAATAACCCTAAGTAGACTTGCAATCAGAATTTCCTCTTCCCCAATCAGCATCAACAAACTCTATAATGTCCTTGCCAGTTGACTTTTTAAATAGTATTCCTCTCATCCTATCAAATATTTTAGAATGGCTCATTGCATTCATGTGACATCTTGTGGGGGCATGCATAGCTTAAGTCACAACACTAATCACATATGCTAGGTCAAGTCATGAAAGAGAGAAATACATTAATCTACCTACAAGACTCAATTTAGAAGCAAATCACCCAAAGGCAATACTCAATTCAGGGTCACAAGCTCCACCCCGATTAGAGCATCAAAGCCAGTTCTCCCTACTTCTCCAATGTCCGCTCTTATAAAATAAGTAACTAACTTCCTTTTTTTCTTGCTTACAACTCTTTTATACATCCCAAAGCATAATTACCACTATACCCCTACAATATTTCTTACAATTACAGCACTAACCGTTACTACACACACTACTATAAACATTGACCACTCCAGCATAGCTACACAAACTATAACATAAACCCCTGCTAAAAATATAGTACATATACATACTTACTACAAACACCACATACATCAAATGAATCTCAAACTCATGATCCATCCAACTTCTTAAACAATGAAACATGGAATACCAAATGAATCTTACATCCAATAGGTAAATTTAATATATAAGCCACTCATCTAACATGACCCACAATTTGAAAAGGACCATAGAAACGTGGTTCCACATTTGAAGACGTTTTACTACCCATTCTAGTTTGAAGAGTAGGTTTGACATGCAAAAATACCTAACCACCAACCTTTTTCACAACAACTTTACAAATGTTTTGCACACAGTTTCTTAATTGATTGCTCTCCAAATTTAGCCATAATTGCACCCAACATCTCATCTCTTGAGCAAGGAGCAACTCTTAATGCACAATTAGAACTCTCATTAGCCAAGTAAAGAGGCAAAGATGGTAGTGGCCAACCATAGACAATCTTGAAGATAGTCACGCTAGCAGATGAAAGATAGGATGTATTATATGAAAACTCAACCCAACTTACCCACAAAGAACAAGAAGTTGGATGCCCTCCGGCAAAACAGCAAAGAAAACATTCAAGACTCCTATTCAAATTCTCTTTCTATCCATATGTTTCTAGATGATAGGCTACAGTGAAATTAGTTTCCTTCTTTGTAACACAAACATTTCTTTCCAAAAATTACAATTGAAAAGAGGATTCCTATCACTCACAATACTTCTATAAAACCCAAGAAGTCACACCACTACCTTCATAAACACTTCAACTACTCATTTAGCTAAATAGGGATGTTTTAGCGACAAAAAAAGAGCATATTGGAACAAATGATCAATAACTACAAATATTACTTCAAATCCATGAGATTGAGGCAAGCTAACAATCAAATCCATAGAAATATCTTTGGATTGAGAAGACAAGTTGGAGATAAATTTTGAGATTTATTGCTTTGACAAACTGCACAAGAAACTACGAAGGCATAAACATCACTCTTCATACCAACCCAAAACAAAAGAGATGCCAATCTTCTATAAGTTCATACATGCCCCCCAAGTGAGGAAGAACGAAATTCATATAAGAAAAGTTAAATGCAACAAGATATAACATCTTGAACAAGGGTAGGAAAAAAGGAACTACTCAAGAAAATCAAAGAACTACAACAAGGGTTGGCAAGAATGAACTGTTTAAGAGAAACTACAAAGATTTTAGGCGATTTTTGAGTTTTGCGTCTAACAAATATATTAGTATATTTTATAAGAAAATATGTCAATATGTTTTTGTGGAGAACACAAAATAAATCAAAAAGAGAAACATTTTTTTAAAAAAAAAAAAAACCCATAACGCACTATTATCAAAATATTATACCACTCAAAATATACTTACTGACAGTTTTATCTTTAAAATATAACATGATATTTTTATCAATAAAAAGTACTCATTGACAATTTTATCTCTTTGGATGAAAATTGATACATATACATAACAAGCTTCAACAATTATTTAAAGATTATCTTATAAAACTATAGTCATTAATGGTTCATATTAGGGTTCATATTAAGGACTAGTTTAGTGTATTTTACATTTATAATGGCATTGCAAGTGACCATGAAATAACATATTGATGCTATAAGAATGCCACCCAAAAAAAAAAAAAAGAACAGAAAAAAAGCCATACAAATTCTCGACAGTTTCGAATTGCATTATAGTCTTCCAAACATAGCAACTGATTCAAGAAAAAAATCCTATAATAATGTGCATTTAAACACTCAAATATTCAAATTCATAAAAAACATTAATTTCTCATTTTATTAAATTTTAAATGCTAAATAACAAATCCACATCTTTTTCTTTTTCCAAAGAAAAACACAACGAAATAACAAAAATAGCTAAATCCAATACTTAAATCTCTAAACTGCACAACTCCAAAATAATAAACTTAAGAATTAAATCAACAATAAACTTCACAAAAAAAAAAAAAAAGGGGGCACGGGGGTTTTTAAAAGATGGAACAGCATAACAAGAACATGCATGAAGGACAAACATACTACAAATGTAAGACCAAGAGGCAAGACAATAGCAATAAGGATTTATACATCTGCGAAATACCCATTTCCTTTAAACACGCATTAACAAAAATTAGAACAAGAAATCATGACTTCCCCATTCAAATGTCATGTCTTGAATCTTCTTAGAGGTCAATGCGACAAAAAGGACTTCAAAACAAACATTAAATTTCTTTCTCATCCCACATTTTGCCATCACAAACATAACGACAACATTTAAACATCAAATAGAATTACTACAACAAAAAAGCACAAAACTTTAGTATATACACCCAGTAATTGTTGTTCTGGCTGTTATGAAAAGCCTGCAATAATGTCTTTCTAATTGTTGCAGTGGCGCAACCTAAACCTCAACTACATCGCGTAATCTTTATCTTGTTCTGAGGACAAGGGTTTTTGGAGGGGTACAAAATGTAATGCGAGAGTTGAATTCGATTAGGCCATTATGAATGGGCTCATAGCATTTTTTCTTATTATATATGTGTTATCATGTTCATTATTAAATGAAATAAATATTTCACCAATATAAAATCAAAAAAATCAGTGAAGTCATATCAATATTTTTCAATTTAATGATTTTCAATATCAATCAATGGCAGAATTTAAAGCAGATTTAAGTTGACGAATATCAATGTCCATCACTGGTGAAATTGGAAAATTCATAAACAAAAATGGAATAAACAGGACGAACGATTTGATCTCGTATTATCATGCATCACAAAAAATGAAAGGATTGAAAAAAAATTTCAATTTCAAAAAGTTTATGCAGATAAAAAATTACTATTGCATCAAAGAGAGAAAAAATTTATAATTATTTTATGTATATTAATGGCATATATATTACTAGAAATTTATGGAAATGAAGATGTACTAAAAAAAAAAGAAAAAACAAAAAAAAATAGAGAAACAAAAAAGAGGTAATGAATAAAAGTATAAAGAATTTCCATAGGCTTCAATTTTTGCATTATATTGCAAAAGATTTCTTTTATCAATAACATATTTGTATTATTATCTTACAAAAATTAAAAAATATATATATTTTTATGCATTTAAAGAAATTTAGAGATGATGCTAATTTTCTTTTATTCATGCATCTTTTATGAATCATTTGATTTTATAGACGATGTAAGTTAGGAAAATTCAATTTGTTGATTATCTAAGACAATTCAATTTGTTGATTATCAAATTCAATTTGATGATCATCAATGTCGAGCAATGGTGGAATTCGAGAAAATCCAATAATAACATAAATAAAGGTAGAATAAAAGGATACCCTTAATTTAGCACTTCATAGCATCACTAGAAATGATAGGACATCAATAAAATTCATATGTCAAAAGCTATTTGAGATGGAAAGTTTTTGTCGAGATATATGAGTTGTAAATACTTTTTTACAGGCTGTAAATATATGTTAGGATGGCTATATTTATCGTAGGAGCATTTAGTGGAAATCCCTTGATTAGAGGAATTCAATTAGATTGTTTTTTTTTTTCCTTTCTTAGGGAGATTTAGTTTTCCTTTTTTGGTTTCTGTTTTCTTTTGTGTTGTATTATAAAAGGGCAGTGTATATTTCATAAAAAAGAGGAAGAAGAATAACAATTTGGTTTTTCTCATGGTATCAAAGCTATAGTAATTTTAGAATTTTTTTCCCGGGCAGCTTTCATTGCTGCACAATTATTTTTTCTCTCTTTTTCAGCCGTCATTGCTGACTTTTTACTCAGCCTTCATTGCTGACTTGTTTCTCAGCCTTCATTGCTGACTTTTTTGTCCCTCCAGCCCTCAACTTTTTTTCATATAGCCTTCATTGTTAATATATTATGTCAGCCTCTGAAATTACTATTTCTAATCATTCTGAAGAAGCAAATTCTACACAGAAAATTGGTGAGCTTCAGAACATCCGAACCTCCAATAGACTCAATGAGAAAAACCAAAGCGTGGATGGTTCAGCCTTAGTAGCAAGGCCAAATCACCAGGAGAAAGGAAAAGGTGATTTTTCCAAACCACCAGGG